>JAGWEN010000242.1:0-32058 GCA_018703685.1 Orius laevigatus
TCGTCCTCGTGAAAAACCACATTTTTCAACCGTGTAAACGGACGACAAAAGATGAACAACGGGATTTATGGGGGTTCATTTTCGCGCGGAAAGTTATTTATTGATTGTATCATTCGCTCCCTTTTTCATTACACTTTCTGCTTTAAATATCCTCCTAGAGTGATTGATACTCCTATAAAAGGATAAAAGTAACGAATTACCTGGAATTTTCATTGCAATGGAGCCCTCTAGAAAATTTAGGAACGCGGCAGCGTTCCGCTCCGCCAAGCAAAAACTTAAGTGTATGTTTACTGGATGTGATAAAAACCCGTAATAGCTTAGCTTCCTGTATTGCGATTTACTTGAAAGTTTATACAGACCTTCTGAAATAAAAGTATAAAAAGCCCTGAAAATTTCAAGTCGATCGATTCACAGGGAGCAGAGATATAAAACTAAAAAAAAAAAGTTTTCAAACTGAATTTTTTGGACATTTTGACCAAAATATCTCTATAAAGACCAAAATAGCCCAAACCACCCAAACTGCCTAAAACACCTTAAAACAGCCCAAACCCCCAAACTGCCTAAAACATCCAAACCATCAAAACAGCTAAAACCGCCAAAACCACCCAAACTGCCTGAAACACCCAAAACAGCCTAAATCGCCTAAACTGCCTGAAACACCCAAACCATCAATACAGCCAAAGCGACCCAAATGGCCTTGAAAACTCCAAAACCTACGAATAACTCAAACTAGCCAAACCACCCAAACTGCCTGAAAAACCCAAACCATGAAAACAGACCCAAACTGCCTTAAAAAAAAAACCCAAAACCCACGAATAACCCAAAACAGCCAAAACCACACAAACTGCCTGAAAAACCCAAACCATGAAAACAGACCCAAACTGCCTTAAAAAAAAAAAAAAAAACCCAAAACCCACGAATAACCCAAAACAGCCAAAACCACACAAACTGCCTGAAACACCCAAAACAGCCTAAATCGCCTAAACTGCCTAAACTGCCTAAAACACCCAAACTGCATAAAAAACCCAAAGCATCAAAACAGACCAAAACTGCCTAGAAAAAAAAAAAAACCAAAATAAAACCAAAAAATACATGCAATTTTTTAGGTGGGGAAGTTGATGTTATGTACCATAACTTTCTGGCTGCTGTAGAAGGGTTTTTGCTAGGCGGTGTTTTAGGTAGTTTGGGTGGTTTGGGCCGCTTTTGTGGTTGGAGTGATTTAGGCAGTTAGGTTGGTTTTGGCTGGTTTGGGTTATTCATAGGTTTTGGCGTTATTAAGGCCGTTTGGATCGTTTTGGCAGTTTGGGCGGTTTGGGCTGTATTCGTGGTTTGGGTGTTTTGGGCTGTGTTGGTGGTTTGGATGTTTTAGGCAGTTTAGGCTGTTTTGGGTTATTTATGGGTTTTGGGGTTTTTAGGCAGTTTGGGTCTGTTTTCATGGTTTGGGTTTTTAAGGCCGTTTGGGTCGCTATGGCTGTATTGATGGTTTGGGTGTTTTAGGCAGTTTAGGCGGTTTAGGCAGTTTGGGTGGTTTTGGCTGTTTTGGTTTATTCATGGGTTTTGTATCAATTTGGTTTCCCGCATTTTTAAAGCTCCCTTCGCAGCATGAATTTTTAACGAGTTTATTTGATATACCCACACATAATAACTAATTGATGATTAAGTGATTAAGACTAAAAAATGAACAGAAAACTAAATTTCGGGTATTGCTTGGCGGGGCGGAACTCTACCGAGTTCCCAGTTATGGAATATAGATCATTAAAGACTTGAAGGCCTTTCGATTAATCCTGAACCCTTGTAAAAAAAACAAAAAAAAAAAACAAAAAAAAAAAAACAGAAATTTTATTAATTTGTGCAGGAATAATAGTGAATATGCACAACGTTAGGGATGCTATTTGACATATATAAATGATTATGATCGGGGGATAGTAATAGAATTAAAAAAAAAAAAAAAAAAAAAAAAAGAGTCCCGCGGCAGCAGGACTAAAGAGGTAGATTTCTTTCAGATGTTTAGATCTAGAACTTTCTATAATTCGAAGAAAAAAAAAAATCATCTGTTTCCCGGTAAAAATTCAAAAATTTTCTTTTTTACCTAGGTTCAAATCTATTGCGCCCAGCTGATCCAAACCAACTTTAAATCTTTCTTAGCCATCCCCATAACATTACTTTTAAGTTTTAAAGCGATTGGATGAACGGTTTGCGAGATTCGCAGGTTAGGCCCTAAGTAAAGTACCAAAACCGCTGGTCCGATTTCAGCCGTTAACGAACTCATAAATTCTATTAGTTTAAAAGCCCTAAATACCGAATTTCATGCTGGTCAAGTAAAAATTACTCAAGTTATCGTGCGAATATATACATATATACATATATACATATATACATATATACATACATATATATATATATAAACTTTTGAGTTGAGGGTGGTTTGGGGGTCCAGGGGGTCTGAAATGAAAACCTATCACAAAAATTTTTGAATCTGAGACTACTGCCCCCATTGCAATAGGTAGATTTTCTGAAAGAAATCTACCTAAAAAGGAAACGAGATAACGAATTGAAAAACGTAAAAAGTGAGACGGAGCCCTGGAAAATTCAAACGTGCGGAATCGATACCAGGTGTCTACGCTTAAACTCCACTAAATATGCATATAAAGCCCTTTTTGAGCGAGGCCACCCTCTTTCAGTCGAAATCCCGTCGGCCCCCTTTTCCTCCCCAAATATGCATATAACTAAAAACGAGTCTCGATGCACAGGAAACCGTTTGGGATTATGGAAATCCGAATATGTAGAGAAGGAGCTCGGTTATGGTAGGGAGGGGGTGGGATTTTAATAGTCAATTTTAATATTAATGACGTAGAAGCTTAAAAGTGCGACGTTTAATTTTCGAAATAGTACGAGAATCCCCGGCTGGAGGTAGGGCACGCACCCGACCCACCCCCGACCGACCCAAACCACCCGCCACCTCCCTCCCCTGATGGATTGTAGAAGGGTTGTAGGATTGGTGGGGTAGTTGTGACATTGGCCCTCGCTCGTGAGTAGGGTAGGTCGTGCGCACGCCCAGACCTACGGGGGTGCATCCGACTCAGTGTTAACCCAGTCTCCACATCACGACCACCCTCCAATATCACAACTTCCTTCCTACTCGCTCACTGAGCAAATTTTTTTTTCTTTTCTTTTTTTTTTCTTTTCTTTTTTTTCCAATATGCCCTTTTAACAATCAAGAATGGAACAACATGAGCTTACGTACGTATCAGAAAATTATGTGTCGTAGAAAATTTTTTTAGAAACTCTTCTAGCATTAGAAAAAAACCCTTTTTCTCTCTTTTCTCCCTTTTTAGGGCCTAAGACGACATAATTTTCTGAATTTCTACGTCAAACTAACAAGCCTAATCTACTTAAGAACTTACCCAACTTTTCACTAAAACAGATTTTTTTCGTCGAAAATTGTTAGCGCGGTCCGGCTTCCTAGGAGGCGTGGCTAGATTTCGAACTTTGAACTTTGAACTTTGAAACCCTAAATTTGTTCCCGCCAGGTAGCATCTTGATTCGAAACTCATAAATTCTGACCTCCGAACTCGAAAGATTTGATTTCCAACCGCTGGATTGCTGACCGCCGGCTTCCCGCCTTAAATTTCAAGTCAGAAATCCAGCATTTTCACTTTAATTATCAAGTTAAAATGAGTGAGCTTGTTGTTCAGCAGTTCCTCCTCACATCCCAGGGGGATGAGGCCATGGTCTCCTCAAATACAGATGTGAAATGAGGTGAAATTCGTATATAGACTTTGGACCATGTAGCCCAGAAGAGTCGTGAAGTCAGGGCTTTAGTTAAAAAAGGGTTTCTGATTTTAAATTCTCTAGTTTGGCAAAATTGACACTTTTGGCTGATTCTGATCCGTTATAGACCACTAGGACCTTATATAGAACTAGTGACCCTTTGACCCTATGGAACTCTTTGTTTCCATGTTCAGATTCATGTGAATTATGACATATTTAGCTAATTTATGAAGGATTTCTGGAGGAAAGGAGGCTATTGAGGTCGGTCTCACGAAGGCTTTGGGCTTAGAAGCTTTTTAAAAGGATAAAGACCATTAATTGAACAAAATTTGTTTCAAAAACACATTTTTGAAGATTATTTTATATGGAGGACTAGTTTCTTATTTGACAAAATGACACTTTTCCATAAGAATTTTGACCTTTTGACCAATTTGTTGGACAAATTTCTGTATATCTTTTATTAATTTTTCTGACTGATTTAAACAAAAATAAAGGATCGTTAGGGGAGGGAAGAGACGAATGATTATAATGGAATTACTTTGGGAGTAGTATTCGAGAAAAAACTCCCACTTTCAGACACTTCCAAACCTTCAGTTGTAGTCAATTTTTTTTTCTTTTTTTAACGATAAACCAAAAAGTCCTTTAAAAGATAATTGAATTTATAAAAGTACCCCCACCTCCCATTAAAATATTAAAATACCTAAAAAGAAGACAAACTCGAGAGACAAATTGAAATTGTGGTATGGAGGAGGAACCCTATTAATCAATTTTCTCAAAAATAAAGAGTAGGTATCTAGACTTTTTGTAAAACACGAAATACCCCATCCCCACATAACCCAATTACCCCATTTACCTGATCCTACAACCGCAGAAACTCTCTCATCACGTCCCCTACTCTCCTCAACCTTCCCCCAACCTCCCCCCTCACTAATCTCCTCCCCTAACCTTCTCGATCCAATTTTGCGAACTTCAGTTTTAGATGAAATAAAGTCATCCCATTCCTTGGACCCTACACCTCCCCTACCCACCTCAACCCTCCCTCAACCACCCACCATTTACACGATTCCTACCCCATTTAAAAAGCGTATAAATAGGCAATCGCCCTTGAAACTAATCGAATCATTGGCTGAATTGAGGGAATAATCGCCCCTCGTACGGATTCAGGGATCACAAAACATTCAAACCCCTCCCTTTCGTACCTAAGCCTCTCAAAAATACATTTTAAAATGTGAAATCCATTATGTTACAAGAAAATTTAATTATTTTAGGGGAGGATAAACTGAAAGCTTTTTAACGTTATCACTTTAGAATAGACGAGAGAATATAAATAAAAAAATAAAATAAAAATCCGATGCAACTTTTCTAGCCTGGTAGCCTCCAATCTCCTGATTTTTTCGCAGCCTATAATTTTTTTATTTTCCAATTTTTCCCATAATTTGGTTCAGTTCTACTAGTGGTACTACTGGGTTTTGCTTGGGGAAGTCCCTAACGTCCTAGACCCTTCCTAAACCTTTTCCCATCTCCCCAGTCCCCATACTCAATGATCACTTCCCTTAACCTCCTCTACCCTTCCACCACCTCCTCCAAAGGCTAGTCACCTCCCCTAACTTTCTCGACCCTTCCCCTACCCTCTCCCACCTCCCCTCACTCAATAATCACTCCCCTTAACCTCATCTACCCTCCCTCCACCTCCCACACAGGCTAATCACCTCCCCTAACCTCCTTGGCCCTTCCCTAACCTTTTCCATGTCCCCTCACTCAATAATAACTTCCCTTAACCTCCTCTACTCTCCCCCTACCCCATAGGATAATCCCCTAACCTGCTCGACCCTTCCTCAACCTTCTCCCACGTCCCCATACTCAATGGTGACTTCCCTAAACCTCCTCTACCTTTCCCCACCTCCCCACAGGCTAATCACTTTCTCTAACTTCCTCGACCCTCCCTCACCTTCACCCACCTCCCCTCACTCAATAATCACTTCCATTAACCCCCTTTACCTTTCCACCGCCTCCCCTGATTTTTATTCCTAAAAAATCGTATATACAATGAGAAAGGATATTTCATTGCTCTATTGAATGTTGGGCCAATACTCAACAAAAAATGGAGGTTAAGAAACCTTTGACCTTTCCGTCCCTTAAATTAGCGAAATTGTAAAACTTTTCCCTTCGACTCCCTCCCACGGATTCGGATATATTTTCAATTAAAAAAAGGGTTAATGAAAAAGTTGATTTTAAGGGGTTGGGGCTGGTTGATTGCCTCTAAAAAAAGGTCCAAATATGAAGCTTCTTAGGGAAGATCTTTGATCTTCTATTGAGTTTGAAGGTTTCTCGATAACGCCACCATTTCCCATTGTGCATCCTTAATTCTATTCAACGGATTTTGATTGAGATGTCCCGGATCGTGGATGGAATCGCGTCGTACCCCTCGCTCGTATCATTGATCACAGAGTAGGCTTCAATTCCGGGCTTCAACTTTAAATTATTCATGTCTCCCCCTTTCCGTCCTCTAGTTTTGAAGGCGGAGAAACCCGCCTTGAAGGCAACTTGTGTTTTAAGTCTTATTAAATATGGAGTCGGGAAGGATTAGAGGGCAAGATTAATAATAATTCTCTCTATGTCCTCAACTTGCCTAGTTATATGGGCCCGAAAGGCGGAGAGGTTTTCACACCGCACACGCCATCATCCCAAGAGAATAATGGCTTTGGATATCCTCTGTCTAAATTACAACGCTTTACACATTTTTAAAATTTTTTAAAAAATTCATTTTTTATTCATAATTTTTATCCTTTCGTTTATCTTAATTGGTATTTAGAGATGCATGTTGTGGGTGAGTAATGGTTTGCTAGACTATTCGGATCTCAACGATTTGGACCACTGGTAGGCTATCGAGTATGGCATTACTGTCGCGCTTTGTGGTATAACTAAAGCGCCATCAAATTGAACGACTTGGACCTCTCTTAGCAGGCTATTGAGTATGGTATTACTGTCGCGCGTTGTGGTATAACTAGAACGCCTTCAAATTGAACGATTTGGTCATCTCTTAGCAGGCTATTGAGTATGGCATTACTGTTGCGCGTTTTGGTATAACTAACGCTATTTTTATTCATAATTTTTTTAACCTTTCGTTTAGTTAAATTGGTATTTAGAGCTGCGTGTTGTAGGTGAGTAATGGTTTGCTAGACTATTTGAATCTCAACGATTTGGACCACTGGTTGGCTATCGAGTATGGCATTACTGTCGCGCTTTGTGGTATAACTAAAGCGCCATAAAATTGAACGACTTGGTCATCTCTTAGCAGGCTATTGAGTATGGCATTACTGTTGCGCGTTTTGGTATAACTAGAACGCCTTCAAATTGAACGATTTGGTCATCTCTTAGCAGGCGATTGAGTATGGCATTATTGTCGCGCGTTGTGGTATAACTAAAGCGCCTTCAAATTGAACGATTTGGTCATCTCTTAGCAGGCTATCGAGTAGTGCATTACTGTCGCGCGTTGTGGTATAACTAAAGCGCCTTCAAATTAAACAATTTGGTCATCTCTAAGCAGGCTATTGAGCATGGCATTACTGTCGCGGGTTTTGGTATAACTAAAGCGCCTTCAAATTGAACGATTTGGTCATCTCTTACCGGCTATTGAGTATGGCATTACTGTCGCGCGTTTTGATATAACTAGAACGCCTTCAAATTAAACGATTTGGTCATCTCTTAGCAGGCTATTGAGTATGGCATTACTGTCGCGCGTTATGGTATAACTAAAGCGCCTTCTTATTGAACGATTTGGTCATCTCTTAGCAGGCTATTGAGTATGGCATTACTGTCGCGCGTTATGGTATAACTAAAGCGCCTTCTTATTGAACGATTTGGTCATCTCTTATCAGGCTATTGAGTATGGCATTACTGTCGCGTGTTGGGGTATAACTAAAGCGCCTTCAAATAGAACGATTTGGTCCTCTCAGAGTAGACTACCGAGTATGACATTGCTGTCGTGCATTATAGTATAACTAGAACACCTTCAACCCAACTACTGTAGCATACTCTAAGGTCCAAATCGTTAATTTTTAGGCGTTCTAGTTATACCATAGCGCACGACAGCAATTCAATAGCCTAATCCATATTGTTAAGAATGAAGGCGTGTCCATTATCAACTTTTGAATTGTCTCGATTTTTGGATTGATTCACCACGGATAAGTTGTAATTTAAAAGAGTTTGGCTTTTCATGAATAATAAATTCGGAGTGTGATTGAAAGGGCTTTGACTGGCCCCTTCGGCTTTTGACACGGTAAGACATTGTTAAGACCCCCCCCCCTTCCACTCTTAACTCCCCCCCCTCCCCCGTACACTTAGTTTCGCCAAGGTTCCCTCGAGATAACAAAAACTGAAACAATATAGAGCGCCGTGTTTCCTTTTACCCATGGGGGAGACAAAGCCCCCCTCCCCTAAACTCTCACCACCAACTTTCGCGTCCTTCTTTTTTGTAACTTTCATTTTTTTTCTAACCTCCAGCAAAAAATAATTAAAATACACATAGCATGGAGCCATAAAAGTCCATTTTTTAAACACTTTTAATTTATCTCTATACTTAAATTAATCGCGTGTTCGAGATAGGTTGGATTGATGGGCTTCAGAATAAAGGGGAAGGAGAGATGGGACAAATGGGTGCATAGACCTTGGGGGTGTTTTAGGTTAGGAGGGTGGGAGTTGAAGGCGCTAATCAGGGCCGGAGGAGTCAACCCTTATCTCGGGACCATCCTTCACTGACCTAACACCTCAAATCATCTCGACGACCTAAATTTCAAATCGCATATTCAGTAAAACCGAAAATTTTCCTTTAGGCAAACATATGTCATTATTTATTTATAACTTATATATTATACATTATATGTACATAACATATATATACATGATATAAACTTATATATATGCATATGTTATTTTCAATAGTTTTGATGACTTCTGAAATGCTAATGTCACTTCAAGGCTTCAGGTGAAATCTTCATCTTTTGCAAATTGAGATCTAAAATTAGATGCAGAAGAGGATGAGTCGAAAATAAAGATCGACAAGCCGGGATTGGTCCGGGTTTGTAATGAAAAGAAGGTTTTATTTAAAGCCTCTATTTTAAGGAAGAAACAAGAAAAAAAAAGTTAAAAGGGTGGGGATACTCTGAACATTTTCCCCTCGGTTTAATCCGTTATAATGAAAGTGGGCGTGGTGTGAAAACCAAGTAAGATTGGCCGTCAATAACACCCGAGACGATCATTTCTAATTCCACTTCCTAATGATGATGGTGAGGGGGGTGAGGAAGCTCAGAAAAGCGTAAAAGTGATGAAACCTTAGATGGCTTTTTCTTTCGACAAATCGTAAAATTTACTTTTACTGTGGGAAAACATTTAAAAGGATTAGAACCATTTTTAAACCTTGTTCAAAGAGGAGTCATAAGTCTGAATCGTTTACATTCCAAGGCTTTACGCAATAGTCATAATACTAAGGAAAAGTAAAAATAAAATTAATTTTTCGACCTTAATAATGATTAGGTAACGACTGCTCATACATTAAGTATGGAATTTCTGTCGTGCGCTATGATATAACTAGAACGCCCTAAAAGCAGCGATTTGGACCTCTCAGAGTATGCTAATGAGTATGACATTGCTGTCGTGCGCTGTAGTAGAACTAAAACACCTTCAGATAGAACGGTTTGGTCATTTCTTAGCAGGCTATTGAGTATGGCATTGAAGTCATGCGGTATGGTATAACTAGAACGCCTACTAATTGAACGATTTGGTCATCTCTTAGCAGGCTATTGAGTATGGCATTGCTGTAGTGCGCTATGGTATAACTAGAACGCCTTCAAATTGAACGATTTGGTCATCTCTTAGCAGGCTATTGAGTATGGCATTGCTGTAGTGCGCTATGGTATAACTAGAAAGCCTTCAAATTGAACGATTTGGTCATCTCTTAGCAGGCTATAGAGTATGGAATTGCTGTCGTGCGCTATGGTATAACTAGAACGCCTTCAGATTGAACGATTTGGTCATCTCTTAGCAGGCTATTGAGTAGGGCATTACTGTCGTGCGCTATGGTATAACTAGAACGCGTTCAAATTGAACAATTTGGTCATCTCTTAGCCGGCTATTGAGTATGGCATTACTGTCGCACGTTATGGTATAACTAAAGCGCCTTCTTATTGAACGATTTGGTCATCTCTTAGCAGGCTATTGAGTATGGCATTACTGTCGTGCGCTATGGTATAACTAGAACGCCTTCAAATTGAACGATTTGGTCATCTCGTAGCAGGCTATTGAGTATGGCATTGCTGTCGTGCGCTATGGTATAACTAGAACGCCCTAAAAGCAACGATTTGGACCACTCAGAGTATGCTATTGAGTATGGCATTGCTGTCGTGCGTTATGGTATAACTAGAACGCAACGATTTGGAGCTCTCAGTGTATTCTATTGAGGATGTCAGAATGTTCTGCATTCTGGCTTTATCGCTTTTATTTTTTTCTCGACGAAATAGCCAGATTAACCCCATCGGTTTACGGATTATCTTTTAAATTCGGTTCGAATTCATCGAGAAGGTTCTAATTAGAAGTGGAATAGAGAAACTTTATTAAATGAATGGATTAAACGAGAAAATCTTGTTAGCTGTTAAGCTCAGACACTTGGAACTTAAAGAGCAAACGTTAACCTTTGAATAGGAATTTACGTAATTTGAGAAATTTCGTCTTGAAACATTTTAGTATCTCAAGTTATCTTATTTTATTTACCTTATAATTTTTAATATGAAATTAACATTCTGATTAGCCATTTCTGAAACTTTGAATCGTTTAAAGGCCTTGGTTTGAAGATCCAGGGGGAAAAAAGATGAAAGTCACCAACAATCAATTTCGAGAAAAATTTAAAACAAAGTTCGATTTTTATTAATCCTTATGTAATATCCCATTTTATCGGACGATTCTCATCATTTTCCCCTTGTTGTTCTACCAGATGATAGTACTTCTTCATAGTCCCTAGATAGTATATCGACGGAAAAGTGACTTTCATCTTTTTTCCCCCTGGTCGTTCATTTGATTTGTAGGCGATCTGAAATTAATTTTCTAGACGTCATTGACTTTTTTTTCAATTCCAGCTCTTATCCTTTCCTATTTACAGTACAACCGTTGATGTTATCGATTCAAAACTGAGCCGACTCCCATTTTTCCCCACTCTACCTTCCGTATAAGCTTTTTACAGCTGCTTAACTCGTAAAATCATTTTCGTACGTCAACATTGATTCTTTCCAGAAGTTTGAAGAGGGACTTAACCTTTCGACGTTTGAACTCAGAATATTGAAGATAAAATTTTTGATCATTTTTGAAAAAACAATGGGTTTCCTAAGCACTACGACCTTTCAAGCATATACAAATCTTTCAAAAACATCATTTGGAGGTTTAAAAAAAAAGTTATTGATTGTTAGGTTTGGTATAAACTTAAAAAGTGTTTAAAAGTTTAGGATAGCGATTTGGCGAGCTCGGGTAACCGAAAATAACGTTTTACATCTGCGCCACGCCCCAGGTTTGACCCGAGCGAAACATAAAATGCCGGGGATCTCGACCTCAGGCTAATAAATCCAAACGTCATTTTCCAAAGGGTTAAAACGTCTTAAAACCATTAACCGACAGTAAACGGTTTTAAGGCAAATATTTTCTAGAGTTTGGAGATCTTAATTAAATTTCTGCTTCTTGGACGTTTTTTTAATTTATTTTAAGCCTCAATATATCCCTAAAGCTGGGTCTTTCTTTTGTTGATCTTTATAATATTTAGATCGGAAACATTTAAAGAAGCAAAACTTTCTGAACTGACTGAAAAGCGTTTTCTATGTCAAAAAGGGTCAAAATATAACTAAAAGGGGTCTTTTCTTATTAAAAAAAAAAGGTTCAAAAAGGTTTTTCTTGTCAAAAGAAGGTCTTTTCTTGACAAAAATGGTTTTCTGGTCAAAAAAGGGTCTTTTCTTGTCAAAAAAGGGTCTTTTCTTGTCAAAAAAACGGTCTTTTCTTGTCAAAAAAGAGTCTTTTGACAAAAAAGGTTCTTTTTTTTGACAAAAAAGGGTCTTTTTTTTGAAAAAAAAGGGTATTTTTTTTTTGACAAAAAAGTGTTTTTTTTTTTTTGTCAAAAAAGGGTATTTTTTTGTGTCAAAAAAGGGTCCTTTTTTGTGTCAAAAAAGGGTCCTTTTTTGTGTCAAAAAAGGGTCATTTTTTTTTGTAAAAAAAGGGTCTTTTTTTTTTGTCAAAAAAGGGTCTTTTCTTGAAAAAATGGGTCTTTTCATGACAAAAAATTGTCTTTTCTTGTCAAACAAGGGTCTTTTCTTGTCAAAATTGGTCTTTTCTTGTCAAAATTGGTCTTTTCTTAAAAAAAAAAAAAAAAAAATTATATTTTATACTAATACATATCTATACAAATAAGCCTCTAAGCCGAAAGCCTCTGTGAGGCCGACCCCAATAGCCTTCTTTCCTCCGGAAATCCGCTAAAAGGCAAAAAAGGGTCTTTTTTTGTTCAAGAGGGTCCAAGTCTGTCTAAAAAAGGGTCTTTTCTTGTCAAAAAAGGGTCTTTTCTTGTCAAAAAAGGGTCTTTTCTTGTCAAAAAAGGGCCTTTTCTTGTCGAAAAAGGGTCTTTTCTTGTTGAAAAAGGGTCTTTTCTTGTCGAAAAAGGGTCTTTTCTTGTCGAAAAGGGGTCTTTTCTTGTCTAAAAAGGGTCTTTTCTTGTCGAAAAAGGGTCTTTTCTTGTCTAAAAAGGGTCTTTTCTTGTCAAACAAAGGTCTTTTCTTGTCAAAAAAAGGGTCTTTTCTTGTCAAACAAAGGTCTCTTCTTGTCAAAAAAGGATCTTTTCTTGTCAAAAAAGGGTCATTAAAAGTTTAAAAAAAAAATAATAATAATACTTAATTATGATCCCCTATATATTAATAATAATAATGACCTATATTTTCGTAATCAGGAGATCGTCCTGATTACGAATATATAAGCTTCTAAGCCGAAAGCCTCTGTGAGGCCGACCCCAATAGCCTTCTTTCCTCCGGAAATCCGCTAAAAGGCAAAAAAAGGGTCTTTCCTTGTTCAAGAGGGTACAAATCTGTCTAAAAAAGGGTCTTTTCTTGTTAAAAAGGTCAAAATCTATCTGAAAGTGGTATTTTCTTATAATAAAAAAAAAAAGGTTCAAAATTAGGTTCAAAAGGTTTTTTCCTTGTGAAAAAAGGGTCTTTTCTTGTCAAAAAAAAAGGGTCTTTTCTTGTCAAATAGGTCAGGATCTAACTGAAAAAGATGTTTTCTTATTTAAAAAAATGAGTCCCGCGGCAGCAGGACTAAAGAGGTAGATTTCTTTCAGAACTTTCTATAATTCGAAGAAAAAAAAAATCATCTGTTTCCCGGTAAAAATTCAAAAATTTTCTTTTTTACCTAGGTTCAAATCTATTGCGCCCAGCTGATCCAAACCAACTTTAAATCTTTCTTAGCCATCCCCATAACATCACTTTTAAGATTGAAAGCGATTGGATGAACAGTTTGCGAGATCACAGGTTAGGGCCCTAAGTAAAGTACCAAAACCGCTGGTCCGATTTCAGCCGTTAACGAACTCATAAATTCTATTAGTTTAAAAGCCCTAAATACCGAATTTCATGCTGGTCAAGTAAAAATTACTCAAGTTATCGTGCGAATATATACATATATACATATATACATACATATATATATATATAAACTTTTGAGTTGAGGGTGGTTTGGGGGTCCAGGGGGTCTGAAATGAAAACCTATCACAAAAATTTTTGAATCTGAGACTACTGCCCCCATTGCAATAGGTAGATTTTCTGAAAGAAATCTACCTAAAAAAAATAATAATAATAAAAAAAAAATCAAAATTAAAATATGTTTTTTCTTCTCAAAAAATAGTCTTTTTTGTTATCTTTTCTTTCTTATGGGTCTTTCTTGGCAAAAAGGGCCTTTTTTCGTCAAATTTTGTCAAAAAAGGGATTAAATCTGTTTAAAAAGTGTCTTTTCTTGTCATTAAAGGGTTTTTTCTTGTCAAAAATAGTTCAAATTATTGCTTTATTATCTCTTTGGATTGCTGTCGTCCCAGAAATGCCTAAAAAAGCGTAAAAAGACAAATACGTGAAAGTGATGGGAGGGGAATTTGGTGTTTGCGAAGAGGTCTGTAGAGCCCCAAATTCTTGAGAAAGTTCGAATCATGATCCTCCATACCAAATTTTTGTCCAATTTGGAAGTGGCTTTTCGATGATGCAGTGGGTAGGGGTTCTGAGGAGATGTGCCCATTAATTAAACCAACATGACGGGAATTGCCGATGCGTGAGTCTAAATTGAACCCCTCTCACTTGATTCTATATTAACGTAAATTATGCGATATTGATGACTCCATAAATCCTCTATATCGAAATTTTGTCGTCAAACAATCCTGTGGAATATAAAAAGAAAGAAAATGAAAAAAAAGCGTTGTTTTTGTTCGCAGAATTGGAATAAATCGAACGAGCTGTATTGAGGGGAGTAACAACGGAACAGGCTGCCCGGAAAACCCCCTTTATGAATTCCGATATTCGTTTCCGGTCACGATTTTCTTCTGTATCGCCTACACCTCCGTTTTCGTCATCGGAGTCACTGGGAACGTCTTCGTCGTGAGTGTCGTTTATAGGAGCCCAAGAATGAGATCGCCGACCAACCTTTTCATCGCTAACCTCGCCTGCGCCGACCTTCTAGTCAACGTCATCTGCTTACCGTTCACTTTAGTCAGCAACGTAACAGCAGGTAATGTCTCTCTTATCTTTTAAGGTCGTAGGTGGAATCCCTTTGATAATCAATGCATTTTAACTTTCTCAAAGAGAAGTTATTGTAATACCGTCGGATTCGGGTTTTTGGGGGAGGGTCTTCCAGACCCCCTAGGGTCAAACTGACTTTTGATCTTTATCGGACATGAATTTGTCTGTGGTGCCGGCCGTCCGTCCGTCCGTCGCCTTTTTTTCCGGAACACTTCACGGCCACAATTTTCATCCGATTTTCACGAAATTTTCACACAATCTTCCTTTCGTGGTTATCTTGAAAGTGACGAGAGCGATTTTTGAAATTCGACAAAATAGCGGAGATATGTCTGTCTAAAGTTTGCAAAAATGTGCTACGGGCTTTCTACCGGTCCGATCTTCACCAAATTTTAACCAAATAATCTTCACGTGATCCCGATTAAATTTCATTAACTAATTAGGTAATTAACTTTTTAATTACGTGATTAGGTAATTATGACTAATTAACTTAATTTTCCCATTTTCATAAAATTATCACCAAATTCAAGTTATGATTGCAAAAAAAATTATTTTCAAAAATTAATTAATTAATTAATTAACTAATTAGGTAATTATATTGAGTTTGAGTGAAATTAGTCCCATTTTCATAAAATTATCACCAAATTCAAGTTACAATTGAAAAAAAAAATTCTCAAAAATTAATTAATTAATTAATTAATTGATTAACTAATTAGGTAATTATAATGTGTTTGAGTGAAATTAGTCCCATTTTTAGAAAATTATCACCAAATTCATGTTATGATTGAAAATTTTTTTCTCCAAAATTTAATTAATTAATTAACTAATTAGGTAATTATAATGTGTTTGAGTGAAATTAGTCCCATTTTCATAAAATTATCACCAAATTCAAGTTATGTTAGAAAAAAAAGGATTCATTTAACCCGAAATTTATGGATCCCCCGAAATATGTAGACCTTTGAGAAAGTTCGTGTCTCTGGGCAAGCTCCCAGGACCAATATTTTGCTTTGGGAACGCGTAGCTACTATAATTTCTCAATATTTTATTTTATTTATTTACTTATTAAAAATGAATTTTTTTAACAATGCCCACCTACTGGTGACCTTACAAAAAGTTCCCCTTTTCCTTCAAATTTTAATGTCAAATTTTGAAAAAAGGGGGAAAAACGTGAAAAGTGACTATCAAGGAAAACCTACGTAGGGGGATGAATAAATAATAATTTAGACGTCACAAGTTTTCCTTTTTACGTGGATGGTTTTAAACCAACAAAAGCTTTTGCTGTCACGACAAAAATATCGAAACTTCAGCCTACACAAACATCATTTTCCTCAACAAATAGAAGAAAAAATTCATTTACTTATTTTGGAACTAAAAAATATTTAAATATTTTTATAAGATTTTCATATTTCCGATTCTATTGTTGATTTTTTAAAATGGCGGTGTTGATACCGAGGTGCTCGGAATGAGGATGGAAAGGGGGAATCAAATCTCGTCTTATTGGCACTGTGTAGTGGAAAAGGGGGTTAGTCTGTGGTGTAGGGGGGGGGGGTAAAGCTCCGTGGGAATACCTTTCGATTTAAAAATGGGGCATATCCTCAGGTATTTAGGACGGCAGTCGGGGCTTCTTGACGGATTCCTCCCGCATTGATTTCGATTTGAAGTTCATAGAAGATTGAAATTTTGACCTCCTTGAGGATTTATTGAATAAAAGGGTGATTTAAGAGGAGCATTCGTTGTTTTGTTCTAGGAAAATTGTTTATAGTTCAATATACGGTTGTAAACGAATAAATTATATTATAGTCGTGTTTGGTCAAGTTCAATAAAATGACATAAAATGGTGCGGCTGTATAGGATTGTGGGTGAGGTAGCCGGATAGGTTAAAGATAACTGGGGAGGAAGTTTCTGGTGTATAGAGGATGTTTGGGGACTTCTCCACTTGGTTTTGTGTCTGTGGTAGCATTTGGAGTTTGTGGAGAGGTCTGCAGAGTTGCAGGGTTGAAAGTGTAGCCTTTCAGATGATGAATTTGACATACTTTATAAAAATCATGTGACTAAAAAAAACAACTTTATTTTAAAAATTTGTTCGTTATGGGTTCTCAAGTTCGTGCATTTTCGCTGCCCAATGCTGCTATGACTATGAAGAAGGCGGAAGCTTTGCTTTACTTGACGTGCATGAACGTTTACGTTTTGTTTTCGTACGTATTTGTCGGAGAAGCCATTAAATGGTACGCTTCTAAGGATTTCCCCCAAAGTATCTTCAGACCGGTATCACCGTTTTTGAAATACATCAACATTGCTATCGCTATCGTCCTAGCGGTAGTTTCCGAATCGTATATCAAACGGATCCACGTGGTCATGGGAGCGTCCGTCCTGACTTTTTTCGGAATCCTTTGCTTCTTAGTCAATTCCATTATCGGCTATAACTTCTTTCACGAATTGGGAAGGTTGTTGACCGTTTTAAACGTCCCATTGTACGCCCTGATATTAGCCATGGTGCTAAACCAGGCGACCAATTTCAAGCAGTTTATAAGCGAAGAGAATTTCTTGTTTTTGGCCGTCTTTATCATCTTCATGACATTCGTTTTGTACAAATTCGTCTTCCTCCCGTTCGAAGTACTCAATACGATCAGCGCATTCGCCATCTCCGCCGGTCTTCAAGCCCTCCAAGTCATCATTTTTACATTTTCATATGATAGATTTGCCAGCAATCTTTTATATTTCAACATGCATTTTTTGCTTCTGAAATATTTGGTTTTAAAACTGTTCAGAATTCGGAAGACAGAAACGAGCCTGATGGTGAGGCTAACGGTGACCAGGTCGAGGGCAGCGATTGTTTTCCTTTTGCCGCTTTTTGGGTTCGGATTTTGCCAAAAAGCGATTCGAGTTACGTGGAAACAACAAGCCAAGCATACTTACACGACGACGTCATTGCTCGAATTCAGTTTTATGGATTTTTCGAATTTCTTTTCGGTCGTCACTCTTCCATTTCTTTTCTTTTTGATAGTCCCGGTCGTTAGGCGCCATTTTAGTAACGATTTTGCAAAAATTTATATCTGCTTCATCTTTGGGACGCTTTCGATTCTTTCTTTGTGTCTGACTCAGTACTTCCTGGGCGAGCGTGTAGATGTCCTTCCGAACAAAAACCACGAACAGGTTAGAATCTTGAACGCCTTGGACACTCCCACAGTTTTAATTTCGAATTATTTCAACTACACCGTAAATCCGGAAGATGTCGCCACTATAACGTGGAGAGTGAAAGAAAACACGTTGCGATTTATGGATTTCCACAATGAAGAAAATGGAGTTCATGAGCGAACTTCGTTATCTGGAGTCGAAGAAAAATCTGTCACCTATGTCATCACTAAGCGAGGAGTCGTCCGTTGGGGTGTAGACGCAGTTCCTCCTAGAGACAACTCGACGCACTTATCCAACCCCATTGTCTACGTCATCAATTTCGCAACACTTCTCATTTTAACACATCAAGACAACTACTATTTCAAACCTTCCCGGAAGATCCTTTCGGAACAAATTCCGATTGGACAATACAAAATTAATGTCGTAAATCCGATAACGAGAAAAGTCGACTTAATGGGAGAGCAGCAGTTTAACAGAGGGTCAGTGTATGGGATTTACGTTTATCGTTTTAATAGGACGGTGAATATAAAAGTTTTCAATATAGTCGAGGAAGTGACCTTCAACAGAGCTTGGATTCTCCCCACTTGTCTTTTCTATGGCGCTGGCAACGCTTTGGTACTCCTCTACGTCCTGAAATTCACCTACCTTCAATTCCCGCCGTTTTTAGCCGGGACTTTCATCCTTATTGTATTGATCACGTTGGACATTTCGATAGACGTTTTCAACCTTTTTTACGAAGCTTATGAATTCGTGATGCTCTCGACCTATGGAGTTTTTCGAATGAGCCTCCCCTGGGTTTTGACCGTCCTCGTCATTCACGCGTTGAACTTCTTCGTCTTTACGCTCCTCGCTACCAAATACGAGTTCTTCAATTTTGTCGATTTCGTCCGCCGTGAGCTTCTCTTAACCCAGGAAAACGAAGAAATCGTTAACGAACCGAAACCAAATGAAAACGAACGAAAAACAAATGTTAAATAAATTTTATAAAAATAGAAATCACAAAAAAATGTGAATGGGAAGATAAATTAGTTCGTACCAAGAACTGTAGACTGCGCCACTGTTAATTTAACTGTATTATAACTAGAACCAGCCCCAAACCAGACCAGTTAACGGACGTGTTAACAGGACCAGTTAACCGGGAAAGTTAATCAGGCCGATTAACCGGACATGTCAGTTAACCGGTCCGCTTAAAAGGCCAATTAACCGGGAAAGTTAACCAGGCCAGTTAACCAGTCCAGCGAACCAGGCCAGTTATCTAGGCCAGTCAAAAAGGCCAGTTAACCAGGCCAATCAAAAAGGCCAGTTAACCAGGCCAGTCAAGAAGGCCAGTTAACCAGGCCAGTCAAAAAGGCCAGTTAACCAGGCCAGTCAAAAAGGCCAGTTAACCAGGCCAGTCAAAAAGGCCAGTTAACCAGGCCAGTCAAAAAGGCCAGTTAACCAGGCCAGTCAAAAAGGCCAGTTAACCAGGCCAGTCAAAAAGGCCAGTTAACCAGGCCAGTCAAAAAGGCCAGTTAACCATGCCAGTTAGAAAAGTCAGTTAACCAGGACAGATACAAAGGCCGGTTAACCAGTCCAGTGAACCAGACCAGTCAAAAAGGCCAGTTAACTAGGCCAGTCAGAAAAGCCAGTTAACCAGGACAGATACAAAGGCCGGTTAACCAGTCCAGTTAACCAGCCCCGTTAACCAGACCTGAACCAGGTCTATGATTGTGAGGTGATGATGGGTCGAGAAGAGTAGGGGAGGTGATGGGAGTGTGGGGAGTTGGGAGATGCTGGTAAGGGGTGGTGGGGATTTGGGATTTGTCTATCGAACCCCGAAATTTTGAGAAAGCTCGAGTTATCCTCCTCCATACCACAATTTTTAAAAAATTGTTATTTTGTTCAAGGCCGGTTTTAGCCAAAATGGAGTATTAATGACCCGGGTAATGTCTTTTTTATAAATTGGATGAAAAGGTAGGGGGCGGTTGAAAACGTCGTGACGCCCAGACGTTGGAAGTCAATATCGGAACCCCCTTCCCCTTGATTGACTCTAAACCTGACCTGGATAGGCTCGGAGCTTCTGTTTGTGTGTCCGTCGAACGGACCCCTCTAATCGAAAAGCGATTTACCTCCGGACTCCGGTCCATCAATCCTCCCCACCTCCTCCCACCTTCCAGCATTCCAAGCCTTATTTCTCCTGCATAATTTCCGGTCACATGTTGCCTCCAAAAGGGAATAGGAAAAGATTAAAATATATCGATTTTACTTTTTAGAAATGAAAACCGTATTCATTCCCAGAAAACGATTGCTATTTGCTCATTTCCTTGAGTGTCTGTACAAATTTTGCATTTTTAAGTGATGAGGACCTTGTTTCATTGAAAGATCAATAAATACATATTTTGATGACTTCAGTTTAGCCCCGAAAATAAAGTTTAGTCAAAATCGATACTCAATTTGGGTATCGATTAGTATTGATTTTTGAAAATAGCTATTCAGTACACGTTACTCCTCCCATTGGCTGCAGCACTGATAAATTTTCTAAAAATGAAGTTATTTCAGTCATATGACTTATCAATGTCGAAATATTAATTCGGCACAAAATTTTTATTCATTTTTACAACAATGACTTCTCGAGGGCATGAATTTTCGTGGCAAGGTGCTTCAATAAGTTTACGAACCGCTGAAGTTTTCTTTTTCTGGACCTGTGTGAACGTGTACATATTATCGTCGTATGACTTCATCGAAGGAGCCATCAGACTCTATCTATGGGGGATTCCCGGAAGCATCTTCGTACCTCTTTCGCCATATATGGAGTACATCTACATACTAATCGCTGTCGTTTTGACGATTGTTTCAGAATCATTTATCAAACGCATCCACGTCGTCATGGCAACGTCATTGCTCACTTTTTTCGGTATGATCTTCATCCTGTTAAACTCGATCTTTGGCCACAACGTTTTTCTCGAAATTGGAAGGTTTTTGACCATTTTGAATGTGCCATCGTATGCCTTAGTTTTGGCCATGATTTTAAACCAGATGTCAAATTTCAAGCAGTTGATTAGCGAAGAGACTTTCTTGTTTATTGCTGTCTGGATTATCTTCATGACCAGCGTCCTTTTTAGCGTGGTCTTCCTTCCATATGAGATTTTAGACACGACTAGCGCATTCGCCATTTCGGTAGGACTTCAAGCTCTTCAAATCGTTGCCATGTCCTTTGCATATGAAAGATTCGCAAGCAGCCTTCTGTATTTCAATATTCATTATTTGATCGCCAAATATTTAATGCAGAAGATGCTTCGTATCCGAAATAAGGAAACGACTTTGATTGTCAAGTTGACAGTAGTGAGGACGAAGAAGGCCATCGTTTTTCTTGCACCGCTTTTTGGATTTTCATTTTGCGAAAGGGCCATTTTTATAACTTGGAGATATCAAAAGAAGCATACGTACAGCGAATTGTCATGGCTTGATTTCACCTTTACAGAGCTCTCCAATATGTTCACAGTGGTAACGTTGCCGATTCTTTTTTTCACATTGATCCCTATAATTCGACGTTATTTTATGAACGATTTTGCCAAAATTCACATATGTTTTGCCTTTTTTACGTTGTCGATTTTATCATTGGGCTTGACCCAATATTTTTTGGGGACAAGCGTCGACATACTTCCAAACAGAAATCACGAACAAGTAAGAATCTTGAATGGCTTGGATACTCCTACAGTTTTGATTTCGAAATATTTCAACTACACGATTCCTCCTGAAAAAGTAGCCACGATAACGTGGAGGGTGGATGAAAGGACTGTTCGTTTTATGGATTTTCATAATGAAAAGAATGTTATGCACGAAAGGACATCTTTGGCTGGAGTTGAAGAAAAATCAGTGACGTATTTGATAACAAGGAAAGGCGTCATACGTCACGGTGTCGACCCTGTGCCACCCCACGAAAACTCAACAAAGCTAAAAGATCCCATCGTTTACGTCATCAACTATGCATTTTTCGACCTCATTTTGACCCAAAACGAAAGCCATGTTTTCAAAGTTTCTAAAAAGCTTGTACACCATCAAATACCGATTGGAAAGTACGCGATATCGATTCGACAAACTGAGACGAAAAAGTCCAAAAAGTTGGGAGAAAACGTTTTCAATAGGGGATCTGTGTATGCGATTTTTTTGTACATTTCGAAAAAGAAACCGATTTATAAGATTTTTACCGTTGTCGATGGGGTCCATTTGAACAGTCTTTGGCTTCTTCCTGCCACGTTTTTCCACGGCGCGTACAACGGATTGTCGCTTCTTTATCTTCTTAAATTCACTTATTTGCAATTCCCACCTTTTTTGGCTGCAACTTTTATCATGATTGTCATGGGAACGAATGAAGTTGGAAGTTTGGCTTTCGAACTTTTTCTGGAAACGTATAAGATGGTCATGCTTCAAACGTATGGAGTGTTTCAGATGAGTCTTCCTTGGGTGCTCACCATCCTCGTCCTCAACGCCTTGAACTTCTTCATCTTCACCCTCATAGCCACCAAATACGAGTTCTTCAATTTCGTCGATTTCGTCAACCGAGAACTTCAGCAAGAAAGCGAACAGAATAAAGAGCCGGAAAAAGAAAATCGAAATAAAACAACTGTTGAAAAAACTTAATTTTACGCCATTTAATTACTAAAATTTATTTCTTTACAATTTGAATACTGCGGTGTGGAAGAAGAACTAAAAAAATCAAACTTTCCCAATGATTTGGGGCTTTGCAGACCAATCCAAGAACACCAAATACTACATCAAACTAGTGGACCATGTAGGGAGGGCCCTCTACACTCTCCCATAACCTCCCCTACCCTCCTTAACATCTCCCACCATCCCCCAACCTTTTTCTAGCCTCTCCTTTCCTCCCACAGTCTTTAGAATAATTTTTGTTAGGGAAAAAATTAAATAAAAGTATTTGTTATTTTTACACCTTTTGTTTAATTTTTTTGCCTTTTTTTTTTTTCCTGGTCCGCATAGACTAATCCGTAGTCATTTGGCTTAAATACTAATGCAGATTTATTCCGCTTTTTTCCTACCTCCCACGAGATTGTACCGTGTTGGGGCAAAATATTTCTTTGGCTCCTGGACCAAAAAAAAATTTCCAACACTTAAAATATTTAAACGCAAAAACTTACATCCATTTTTGTGTCAGAAACTCTTGTCGGAATCGCCCGTTTTGTGTCATATTTCAAAACATGTCACGTCCTCTACGACATAAGGTTGTGTAGACGAGGAGGAGTTATTAGGTGGAGGAGTGATGGGAGGGGGGGGGGGAGCGACACGAAAGTTTTCGGGGCGCGAAATAAACCCCAAGGGCGTTTTCGAGTACAGGAAAACTAATTTAATATTCTCATCTTTCCCACGTTTACTAATCGACCCATTTTTTTCAAGTTTAATTTACGGTCACAAGATGAATGATTTATCAGTAAAAATAACCAAAGGGAAGTTGGTGACCTTTCAAGATGGTGAGCGTGATATTTATAATTTTATAAGCAGTTAAAAAGAAGGTAAAGTTTACCTTTTTCTATGCATATAACGTAGCCCAGACAAATTAACTAACTAGGTCAAACTTTTCGCCCAGTCTTTCCCTACCTTCCCTACCTCCCGTACCGCCCCTAAAACCCTACCTTCCCTACCTTCCCTACCTTCCCTACCTTCCCTACCTTCCCTACCTTCCCTACCTTCCCTACCTTCCCTACCTTCCCTACCTTCCCTACCTTCCCTACCTTCCCTACCTTCCCTACCTTCCCTACCTTCCCTACCTTCCCTACCTTCCCTACCTTCCCTACCTTCCCTTACCTTCCCTTACCTTCCCTACCTTCCTACCTTCCCTACCTTCGCTACCTTCCCTACCATTCGCTAACCTTCCCTACCTTTCCTACCTTCCCTACCTTCCCTACCTTCCTACCTTCCCTACCTTCCCTACCTTCCCTACCTTCCCTACCTTCCCTACCTTCCCTACCTTCCCTACCTTCCCTACCTTCCCTACCTTCCCTACCTTCCCTACCTTCCCTACCTTCCCTACCTTCCCTACCTTCCCTACCTTCCCTACCTTCCCTACCTTCCCTACCTCCCCTACCTCCCCTACCTCCCCTACCTCGCCTACCTCCCTTCCTCCCCTACCTCCCCTACCTCCCCTACCTCCCATACCGCCCCTACCTCCCCTACCTCCCATACCGCCCCTACCTCCCCTACCTCCCCTACCTCCCCTACCTCCCCTACCTCCCCTACCTCCCATACCACCCCTACCTCCCCTACCGTCCCCTACCTCCCCTACCTCCCCTACCTCCCCCTACCTCCCCTACCTTGGTCCTACCGCCCCTACCTCCCCTACCTCCGCCCATACCTCCCCTACCTTCCCTACATCCTCCCCTACCTTCCCTACCTCCCCTACCTCCCCTACCTCCCCTACCTCCCCTACCTCCCCTACCTCCCTACCTCCCCTACATCCCTACCTCCCTACCTCCCTACCTCCCCTACCTCCCCTACCTCCCCTACATCCTTTACCATCCTACCTCCCACTACCTCCCCTACCTCCCTACCTCCCCTACCTCTCCTACATCCTTTACCATCCCTACCATCCCCTACCTCCCCTACCTCTCTATCACCCCTACCATCCCCTACAATCCCCTACCTCCCCTACCTCCCCTACCTCCCCTACCTCCCCTACCTCCCCTACATCCTTTACCATCCCTACCTCCCCTACCTCCCCTACCTCCCCTACATCCCCTACTCTAACTCCGTTACCCCCCACCACATCCAGGTATATAACTCTCATCCCTACCTTCCCTTACCCTCCGCCCTAAACTCTCGCTAACTAACATCCCGCATACCGTCCTGCAATGAACTCCCCTCATAACCTCCCCTGAAAATCTCCCCCCCCAGCATAACGCCCCTAACCTACCCCTCATGAACTCTGACCCCCCATCAAATATAGTCGACACCCTATCGTCCTCCTAAAACTCCCCTAGCCTCGACCCTTAATATCCCCCACTAACGGTAAAGCCTAAAAGGCTTGGCCGAACCTAACCTAGAATACCTAACCGCCATTACTATCCTCACTCACCCCCTTCACTCCCAGCTACAATCCTTACCGATCCCGCTCTCTCCCCAAGGTAGCACTACTCTACCCAATTCAAGTAGGATCAAGATATGCCCAGTTGACACATCGAAAGGATGAGTGGAGGACGACGTTATTCAAGGAGGGACATAGATAAAAAGATCTTGTGACGCACTGATATATAGCCCCGGAGTGGACAGATTTGTAGTGTCGCGCCCGGGTTATGAGTTATCCGTTTTTGTAAAGAGAAAGACAGGTCTTAGCCCTTAGAGCCGCAAGTTATTTTTCCGAATTGATTGTGCTTATCTTCGCTTCCTCAACATACCTATACGTAAGGGGACTCGTGACGTACACGATTAATTATCTGATGCAATCTTAGTAAGTCCAACCAGTATGTGAAACCATAAAACGAAACCACTAGATATCCTGAGCCCCTCCTGATCAAGTTTTCATTAACATATTCTGGCAAAGTTTACATTTATCTACTTTTTGCCACGTGTGATTCCCTCCCCCCCCCCAAGAACGCTAAGAGCGCGGAAACGATTAAGCTGCTAAACTAGAAAGGCCGCGCCGAAGAGAGTCAGAGGTGCAAAGACTGTGAAAAGGCCGAGATAGAGAGTGCAGTAGTCGCAAGTAACTGACGCAATTAGCGAACGACATGAGAAGCCGAATGTTACTCGTACGGCAATTGTGGTGGTAAAGTTGCGACGTGGTGCCCCGAAGGATAGGGTAAGTCGGGCGGGAGTGCACAAAGCATCAGATCACTTTGCCAAATGGTGGGTGGCTGACTGCCCCCACGGGTTCATTCATAATAACATCATTGCCCACAATCGAGAAAAACCGCCTGTCAGGGCCACCGCCTTATACGTTCCATCCTAAAGCGATACCCGAGAATCGCCAGGCTTGACATATTTTGAGAATTCACTAAAATAAAACTAAGTAATGATAGCAAATGGACCAAACTAATGTTACAAGCTCAAAAATGACGAGCCAAGGTGAAAGCAGTGTTTTTACGGTGCAGATTATTTTATATAGATATAGGCGCCTATAAGATCAGTCGAATTTCGGCGCCCTAATGAAAAGCCCGGAGCTCCGAATCTATATTCGAGACGTTTTGCCATCCACCAGCCATACCCATTTAAAGAATGTCGTGGAGCCGCCGACAGGGTATAGGAAGTTGATCTAAGCGGCCCTCTTCCGCTCTTTATTATTTTCACTCTTCCTCCCTTTATCCCATTCGATTTATTTAACATTAAACCTCTATGCCAGTATTGATTACCCCCCCCAAACATAGCCCCCCCCCAACAATAATAGAATGAAGGAGCTTATCTATGGTATGAGATGATACAGCTGGAAGCTTTAAACATCTATAAATACCCATTCTATCTAAGCAACTCTGATTCGGTGGAGCGTTCGACAGGACCCCGTTAGCCCGGTGGCAGACTAGCGGACGCAACTAGGCGACTCGCGCCCAATAGGGAGCTGAGAGCTTATAGTCCCGTGTAGCAGGGTAGCAGGATAGGAGCGGCTATGCGAGGCAGAAGCCCGATGAACCCTAATGAGTAATTCGAAATCTTGTACTAAGCCAACCAAGTCACGCATATCCGACCACACGCCTAGGCCTACTTCGTAATTTTCAGCTCAGATTACGACACCTACTTTGGTCAACATTATTGATACCCCACCCTACCTCATCACAAATCTACATCGCACCCTCTGAATCCCACCTTACCCACAAACCTACATCCCCTACCGCCTCAACACTCCTAAAAGTGACTCACATCTACAACTTAAAGAGACCCAGCAGACTAAATGTCACAGTAGAAAAAATCAAATCTTGGCCGAACAATTATTAGCGATGCTTCACAAAGTTGGGCCCCCCCCCCGATCGCACCAAATTTCTAGGCATATGATCACTAGTGCCTAACTTTATGAGGAGCCATTGCTTAGTGGAAATAAAATAGCCCCATCTGGCGCGAGACCGGACCAACGAATATTGAACCCAGCATATATTGGATTATTTTTCTTACGTTTTTTAAACATATAATGTTTTTTTTACACATCTATCGAGAATAACTAATCATTATTGAAGAATTATATAACTATAAATTTCGAAATGTGACTAAACTTAACAAATGAGTGTAAAGACCCTTTCAGCTATGCAAATACTGCATACTGAAATATCTACGTTGCGACGGATTTGACCCTAGTATTGCAGCTCCTCTGCAGCCGGGATACACTTGACAGCAATTATTTATGCCTACATTGAAATCGCGATGTTTTCTACTACTGGCGCTTGACGAGGTAGGAAGCACGCTCCTTACCATGGGTGTTTATGTATCCACGCTGTATTTACATTTGGGATTCTCTCTTTGTAAAAATAGCCAAAAGGCTGAAAAAGAGTGAAGCGTGTCACGTTGGAGAGGTTAGGAGGATGCGGTACGTAGTGACCCAGGGGGAACACCCCAAGTTGATCGCACAAGGAGAACCCCTACCTCGATGATCCCACGGTACACTCCTCCCCATGAGACCAAAACTGCGTGAGCCGATAAACGAATTAGCAGTCAAATGTCAATAAGTTCACTCCCACGAAAACCTAACCGACCTAAATGTTCAACTCATTACATTCGAACCCACTTCCATAACTTATTATACTTACCACCCCAACCCCCCCCAAAACATCAGTTTTATATTTTATTATTTATATTCAGTATCCTGTCAAAAAGAGTATTTGCGTTCATTACCCCGTTAAATGCATATCGAGCCCTCGACAGATTCATACTCCAGCGTCTACTTTTTCTAGGAGTCCCCTTGCCTCACCCCCCTGCGAGGATTGTCTATTGCGCGAAAACACTATAGACGAACCATGGCTATTGAACTATAGCTGACATTCTAAAAATGTTACCTTTTCATACAACAAAACGGAAGCCCAATTTAATAGGATTTTTTAGGATATTATAAGCGGAGCGGATATATTCTCGGGTTTTTTTTCTAATCGATGCGCCTATTATAACATAAATCTAAGCCTGATCATACTACAAACACCGAAGTAGTAGATAAGTATGCTGGCACTGTCAAAATGTTGTATTCTTCGCCCCCCCCTCCTCATATTCCACATCCGCCTTTCTTTTCTAGGATTATAATTATAAACCTCAGCTCGACGCTGACATATTTCACTTTTTGAGTTCATACAATACTTCTAGCCAATTTTGTATCAATAATACATTAAACTATATAATGGTATCGCTCATGATGCATAAAGGAGCATTAAAGCGACATAGAAAATAAATCTTATAATATGCCGATCTTGTTAAGGATTATAATTGTCCGCCAAAATATTTTTTACTTAAAATGGTGAGTTCCTCGTCTGATGCTTAAGTCTATTTGTTGGAACAGCTAGAGAGACTTGACATAGCAATTGATTTTTAGACAACCCTATATTAGCCGTATGATCATCTCGATCACCTTATTCCGAACCTAACGGACCACCTTTCATACTCTTCTTGCGGCTATTACACCTTCTCCCTATTGCCCCTCCTTGACTTTACCCACCCTGTCCCTTAAAATCTATACCCACCTTCCTTGACAACTATGCCGTTAACTAGCCATAGCCACTCAGAGCCGACCCTACCACCCCCAAGATACTTTCTGACACTCTCCATACACCTTCGCTTTCGACTACTCTGCTATACTCCTCACCTGTTATCTCTAACTTCCACTCTCATCCCTCCTATCCAATCCAATCATCTCGCTCTCCTAGCCAATACTCCTTCACTACGACACACATCTCATCCACCTCTCTCCTACGACACTTACCTACTCCCATACACTCTGCCCGATCACACTACCCCTGATCCGTCCTAATATACTCTTCGTACTTACCCTATTCCTTCTCCAAATTACTCTCCCTCTACCCCGTACATTCGTAACAGTTAATGCACCATCGTGCACCCCCACCTACACGCATGCATTCCAATACTTTCTATACTCCTCTCCCCCATTACATAACTCCTCCATTACTACCTACGGAATCAGCTTAAGCAATCCTACCTTGCACCTTCCTCCATAATCTTCCGCCATCCTCGCTACCCCCTCATTCTATCTACCGGCTAATATACCAATCCCCTACACCTACCTTACTAACTCGATACATCCGCACCTCCAGAATACCCTGACCCTCGTACCGATACCACTTTACGACTAATTGACACCATACTCCCCTAATACCTCCGATTCCGTGCCCTAAATTTCTGATATCTATTAAACCAACCTAGCCTAGGACCCTCATTCTCTCGCCATTATCCTACCCTATCACCCTACCCTAAAATTGATGCTCTCTCCCCTATCTTCCCAGATTCACCTCTGCGGTACCCGAACTGTAAACGCCACCAACACCTTGAGAACGCAAGTGCTAGATGTCCACCCAAATTCTATATCACTTCCTGCATGCTGTAAAACTCGTCATACTTAACTCCCATCCCGGGTAATCAGTATAGTGCTCCACTAAGCCTTCGCTTGACCCACTCTCCGCTCGCCCCCCAACCCATTCTCATCTACAACGTACGTCATTCTCTCCACATACACCTGCCAACACTACTCCAACTTGAGCCACGAGCCGCCATCGTCGTTCCGTCCTACAACTAACTCCATCCTAATCCTCCGTCTATCTATTCCAATCATTCTCCTACTAACACCTCCTTATCCTTACGTTCTTTCGACGATCATCCCCATCACCTGCACTTCTACTCGCTGCTTCATCTCCACACTCACCCTGCCCAAGCTTTTACGCCTGCAAAAAACCTCGTACTCTACGCTCCCTAGCCTCCAATGTACCCCTACCAATACTAACTCCCTCCATAGAACTAGATCTACTCACCAGCCATATTCTGGTCCAGAACGTTTCCATCTACCTATCCTCCTCCCCCTCCCCCTTCCTTATTGCTCGAATATCTAGCTCTTACCGCAATTCAATACCCTCTCACACTTAGTCCAGAACGGCTCTCTCTACGTGCTACTCCCCCCACTCTCCCAGAATTACACCTACCCCCTGACCACTCCTAGACAATAAACTCCCACCTATTCTTTCCAAACTTCATTCTCCCTTAGACCCGATTCGTGTTCCGCCAGTAATAACCGTCCCATACCGGTCCCTAAGAACAAGTCTAACGACGAACCTTTCTTCCAGAGTCACCAGTTGCGTTCATCATTCTCTTTCCCCCATGTACTCTCCATCTACGCTACCTACTTAACGCCGTACCTGTTACTCTTCTCACCAACCGATTCCCGGGAATTACTCTCCCACTAACCTCCTTAAGAACACATCTAACCCACCCTCAAGACTTCCACACCTCCTTCCCTCACTATACCTCTCCCATCACCTTCGCCTTCAATACTCTCTCCCACCTAACACTCCATTTAACCTCCCCGCACGCCTCCTTGACCGAATACTCTTTACTCCCCGCCAAACTGTCCTATCTACTCTGCTCAGCATATGGCTAACCGTCCCTCATCGAATTCACTACCTCTACTCACTCTGAGCCTAATAAACTCTAATACCCTCTAACTGAATGCGTCTCCTCCTTCTACTCGATCCCATGCCACACAGAACCCTCACCTCTACCCTCTGGTGACCTCCTCCCATCATCTGTGCCACTATTAACTGCTACCACATCCCTCCTCAAATCTCTCTCCCATCAACGATCACCCTACTCCCCGTCATAGATCGACTAGTCCTCCCCAATGTAAAAAATTACTCATATGACATTTCCACATTCTTCTCGCAATCACAAACCCTATTCCATCTAAGACGCAAAAATAGACACGATTAGAAGCGCCTTAATATTAATCTAAAAGGAGCAGGGCTCCGTAGATATTCTAACTCATGGCCAGGCTCATTGTCAGTCTACATTTTTTTTACGCAGTGCCGCTGGAAAGTAAGAGGGAGCTATAGATATTTTTGCAGCCGAATGATAGAAAGTGTATTAGAATGATGGCGGGGTAAATTGAGAGGATAGCAAGAGTTTATGAGAATTTTCTTAGAGAATGCTCTGTTTTATTATTTGTTAATCCTTGGTATAATCCATAGTAGCCTTCAAAAAAGCCATCGCGAGCGGGGCGTCTTCTGACCGAATCGCGATTCCCATGTACGTAGCTGAGATCCCCGTCCGTCTTGATATTTCGGTAATGCCTATTCTGAAGCTGCTTTTAATGACGGTCAGTAACAAGCAGCCATCCGCAAAAGAGAAACAGCATAGACAGTTATAAGACTCTTTTAAAAGCCTTTTTATGTATTGATCACGATCGTCAAAAATATAATTCCTCTGACTCTCAGTCCTAGTACGACGTGATAGCAACGAAATAGAGCCCCCGAACAAAAGTAGCTCCCTTATTAATAACTAATCAATTAAGATTGCTCGATTAAGCCATACACCGTGCCCATGGACCGCTTAATAAACAAAATCTGTAATCATGATGCCGGGGAGACTAACCTCGAACTAGTCTACAGGCGAAGGCTTAGTAGTACGCATGTGGGCCTATGAACTCTGCAACTATTACAAGCTTCGCGTAAAACCTCCCTAATTTGAGGTTTTAATTCCTTACGTAAAGAGGCATTACGCATTTCCCCCACAAGAAGTACTGCTGCCGGATTATAAAAATACTAAAATTCGCAACTAGACAATCACGTTCAACTCTCTTACATTCTTCTTTGTCCATATCGAATGCGTGCCAAAGTGAAATAAAATATATTTACTTAAAGATTAATGGAAGATAATACTCGACCAACTGGAGAGGTATGTCGTTTGAAGAAGTCGAGGTGGTGCACTATCGAATACAATATTGATTTTGTTATTCCCCGCAACGAAGCGCATTATTAACGCCATAAATCCGATATATTACGAAAGGGAAGGCCGTGGCCCTAACCGCAGGAATTAAAAATTATAAAAATCATCGAGAGCCTATATCGGCCGTGTAGATTGGAACGCCAGGCATGCAGACCGAAACGCTATAGATAACTCTAACTGAGTAGCTGAAAAACAAGCCCTTCCTTTGATCGAATGGTCGCAATTCATCAGAGCCAAGCTGCAGAATTAGTAGAGGAAGGGGCGAATTTGACTGCCACAAATGTATGCAGACAGCCTTTGCACCCCCCCCGTGCCCCAGGGAAAAGCTTTAAATTTAATAAAAGCAGACGTTTCGCGTTGCCCCATCGTATCAATTTTTTTTGGATAGTTCCAATATGGTTTCTCTATCGGTTCGGTTGTGTTCTGGATTAATAGTTCTGACGTTTTGTAAAACGAGTTT
>JAGWEN010000242.1:32075-34575 GCA_018703685.1 Orius laevigatus
GCTAAATCAATACAACTACTATTCAAACTTCCCGGAAGATCCTTTCGTTGCGGAACAAACTCCGAATTGGTACATACAAAAATTAATTGTTCCGTTAATCCGATAACGTAGAAAAGAAGAAGTCGACTTAAATATGGGAGAGCAGGTCAGTTTAACAGAGTGGTCAGTGTATGAATGGGGGCTTTACGTTTTATTTCGTTTTAAATATACGGTGAATATAAAAGTTTTCAATATAGTCGAGGGAGAAGTTGAAGTGAACCTTCAAAAAAAACAACAGAACAAGAGCTTGGATTCTCCCCCACTGGGAACTTTTGGCTTTTCTATGGCGCTGGGCTAACGCTTTGGTACTTACTATCCTCTAACTCTACGATCCTGAAATATTCACCTACAGTCAATGCCCGTCCCGGACCCTGTCCCCGTCCCCCCCCCGCGTCCCTCCACGCCGTTTTTTACTTTAATATTGTATTTTACAGTTATAGGTTTTTTTTTATTTTATAATTTTTTTTATAGTAGTTTTTATTTTTTAGAGCCGGGACTTTTCATTCCAACATCCTTACTTGTATTTGATCAACAGTTGGACGTTTCGAATAGGAGCGTTTTCCCCAATTCTCAAACAGTTTTCCAACAAAACCAAACACCCACCCACATTCCACCATTCAAGTTCCAACCACCATTTTTCACCCCGATCCACCACCCTTCCCCAACCATTTCCAACACCACACCCACACAAACACAAACTCTCCACACCGCATTCACTTCACTCACACACGTTTTCATTCACTTCCCACACCACTTCCATTTCACACACAACCATTCATTCCCAATTCCAACCAATTCCCATTCGCCCCAAATTCAACCAAACCCCCCAATTTCCCAACCCCCAACCCACCTCTCCCACCATCAAACATTCAGGTTTTCCAATCACCACAAACCCACACACCCCCACCCCACCCCACAACACAAATCATCCAACCTTTTTTTACTATTTTTTAAGCGGGGACAGGCCTATGAATTCGTGATGCTCTCAGACACTTAGACGGGAGTTTTTTCCGATGAGCCCTTCTGGTCCCCTGGTTGTTGACCAATCGTCCTCGTAACAGTCAACAGAGGGCGGTTGAACTTTCTTTCTTTTCCGTCTTTTACCCCAACGCTCCGCTCCCCCTCGCTACCAAATACGGAGTTCTTATTCTTCAATATTTTGGTTCGGAATTTTCCCTGCGTCCGCGTGAGCTTCTTCTCTTAAAAAGAAGCCCAGTGGAAGTCAAGGAAAAACGAAGAAAATCTTTATTAAGTTAACTCGAAAAAAAAAACCCGAACCAAATAAAACGCGAACGAAAAAAACAAATGTTAAAGTAATTTTATAAAAATGTAGAATCACAAAAAAAATGTGTCATGGGGAAGTAAATTAGGTAAGTTCGTAGCGTCACCTGGACTGAAGTACTGCGCCACTGTTAATTTACTGTTATTATAACTATAACCAGCCCCCCCCCCCCCCTCCCCCCCCCCCCGCCCCCCCCCCCCCCCCACACACACACGCACACCCCCACCCACGCACGCACCCCACACCCCCACCCACACACACACACACACACACTCCCCCCCCCCCCCCCTGCCCCCCCCCCCCCCCCCCCCCCCCCCCCCCCCCCCCCCCCCCCCCCCCCCCACCCCCCCCCACCCCCCCCCCCCCCCCCCCCCCCCCCCCCCCCCCCCCCCCCCCCCCCCCCCCCCCCCCCGCCCCCCCCCCCCCCCCCCCCCACCCCCCCCCCCCCCCCCCCCCCCCCCCCCCCCCCCCCCCCCCCCCCCCCCCCCCCCCCCCCACCCCCCCCCCCCCCCCCCCCCCCCCCCCCCCGCCCCCCCCCCCACCCCCCCCCCCCCCCCCCCCCCGCCCCCCCCCCCCCCCCCCCCCCCCCCCCCCCCACCCCCCCCCCCACCCCGCCCCCCCCCCCCACCCCCCCCCCCCCCCCCCCCCCCCCCCCCCCCCCCCCCCCACCCCCCCCCCCCCCCCCCCCCCCCCCACCCCCGCCCCCCCCCCCCCCCCCCCCCCCCCCCCCCCCCACCCACCCCCCCCCCCCCCCCCCCCCCCCCCCACCCCAAACCAGACCAGTTTAACGGACGTGTTAACAGGACCATTAACCGGGAAAGTTAATCAGGCCGTTAACCGGACATGTTAGTTAACAGGTCCGCTTAGGCCAATTAACCGGGAAAGTTCCAGTTCCGTTTAACCAGTCATCGATAAGGCCGTTATCTAGGCCATTCAAAAAGGCCAGTTAACGCATGCCAGTCAAAAAGTCCAGTTAACCAGGCCAGTCAAGAAGGTTAAACGGCCAGTTTAAATAGGCCAGTTTAAACCAGCCAGTCAAAAAAGGGCCAGTTAACCAGGCCAGTCAAAAAGGCCAGTTTACCGGCCAGTCAAAAAGGCAGTTTAACCAGGCCGTCAAAGGCCCGTTAACCAGGCCAATCAAAAGGCCAGTTTAAGCCCAGGCCAGTCAAAAAGGCCAGT
>JAGWEN010000242.1:39575-148846 GCA_018703685.1 Orius laevigatus
AGTTGGTGACCTTTCAAGATGGTGAGCGTGATATTTATATTTTATAGCATTAAAAAGAAGGTAAAGTTTACCTTTTTCTATGCATATACGTAGCCACAGACAAATTAACTAACTAGGTCAAACTTTTCGCCCAGTCTTTCCCTACCTTCCCTACCTCCCGTACCGCCCCTAAAACCCTACCTTCCCTACCTTCCCTACCTTCCCTACCTTCCCTACCTTCCCTACCTTCCCTACCTTCCCTACCTTCCCTACCTTCCCTACCTTCCCTACCTTCCCTACCTTCCTACCTTCCCTACTTCCCTACCTTTCCCTACCTTCCCTACTTCCCTACCTTCCCTACCTTCCCTACCTTCCCCTACTTCCCTACCTTCCCTACCTTCCCTACCTTCCGCTACCTTCCCTACCATCGCTACCTTCCTACCTGTCACCTTCCTACCTTTCCCTACCTTCCTACCTTCCTACCTTCCTACCTCCTACCTTCCCTACCTCCTCCTTCCCTACCTTCCCTACCTCCTACCTTCCCTACCTTCCCTACCTTCCCTACCTTCCCTACCTTCCCTACCTTCCTACCTTTCCCTACCTTCCCTACTTCCCTACCTTCCCTACCTTCCCTACCATCCTACCTCCCTACCTCCTCCTACTACCTCCCCTACCTCCCTACCTCCCTACCTCCCCTACCTTCCCTACATCCTCCCCTACCTTCCCTACCTCCCTACCTCCCCTACCTCCCATAACCTCCCATACCGCCCCTACCCTCCCCTACCTCCTCCCCTACTACCTCCCCTACCTCCCTACCTCCATACCACCCCTACCTCCCCTAACCTACATACCTCCCCTACCTCCCTACCTCCCTACTCCCCTACCTCCCCTACCTCCCCTACCTCCCCTACCTCCCCTACCTCCCCTACCCTCCCTACCTCCCCTACCGTCCCTACCTCCCCTACCTCCCCCTACCTCCCCTACCTCCCCTACCTCCCCTACCTCCCCTATCCCCTACCTCCCCTACATCCCCTACCTCCCCTACCTCCCCTACCTCCCCTACCTCCCCTACCTCCCCTACATCCTTTACCATCCCTACCTCCCCTACCTCCCCTACCTCCCCTACCTCCCCTACCTCTCCTACATCCTTTACCATCCCTACCTCCCCTACCTCCCCTACCTCCTCTAACTCCCCTACCTCCCCTACATCCCCTACCTCCCCTACCTCCCCTACCTCCCCTACCTCCCCTACCTCCCCTACATCCTTTACCATCCCTACCTCCCCTACCTCCCCTACCTCCCCTACCTCCCCTACCTCTCCTACATCCTTTACCATCCCTACCTCCCCTACCTCCCCTACCTCCTCTAACTCCCCTACCTCCCCTAACTCCCCTAACTCCCCTAACTCCCCTAACTCCCCTAACTCCCCTAACTCCCCTAACTCCCCTTACTCCCCTAACTCCCCTACCTCGCCTAATTCCCCTACTAGCCTAACTGCCCTACCTAGAATACCTCCCCTACTATCCTTACCACCCCTTCCTCCCCTACATCCTTTACCACCCCGCCTCCCCAATCCACTACCTCCCTTCAATTAGACAGAGGTGATGAGTGAGTGGAGGGAGATGATAAAAGATCGTGAAGGGGTGAAGAGTAGTGGGGGATGATTTCGTTTTTGTGGAGAGGTCTGTAGAGCCCTCAATTTTTTCGAGTTGTCTTTTTTCTTCCTAATACCTTACTAGGGTCGTGACGTCCATATTTCTGAGATCTTAAGTCCAAAGTATGTGAAACCATAAACGACCACTGATATCCTGCTCCTGCATCATTTCATAACTTTCTGGAGTTCGTTTTTCTTTTGCTGATAAGTGTGAGGACATTAGTGCTAACTGAAAGGCCGGAGTCAAGTGAAAGCTGTGAAAAGGAGATGAGTGTACGAGTGACAATGGACTGGGAAGGGAGTCGGTGGGGTGGTGGAAGGGGGGGGGGTCACAAAGATAACACTTTGCCAAATGGGCTGCAACGTTCACATAATTTTCATCTGCCACGAGAAAAACCGCCTTCACCCCGCCTACGTCATCATACTCGAGAATCGAGCGACATTTTTAAATTACAAAAATAAACTATAAATATAAGAAAGGAAAACTATTTAAGTAAAAAAAGGGGGGAAACGTTCCTTTCGTAGATTTATTTTTAAGATCAAGGGGCTAAGATTCATCGATTTCGGGCCCTAAAGAAAAGGCGGAATCCAATCGGACTTTTTGCAATCCAAGCATACCTTTAAAAAAGTCGTGGAGGGAGGTAAGGAGTGATCTAGGGCCTTTCCGCCTTTTTCTTTCTCCTTATCAATTCGATTATTTAAATTAACCTTTGAATGATTAAAACAAAAACATCAAAATAAAGAAAGCTTTGGTATGAAGGATACAGCTGAAGTTTCATCTATAAATCCCTTTCTGCAACTTGGTGGTGGAAGGTTGGGGTAGGGGTGGGGACCGTAGGGGAGGTTATGGGTGGGGAGGAGGTGGAGGAGAAGGAAACCCTATAATTCAAACTTTCTACCAACCAATCCCCCCCACACCGCTACTTCTTATTTAGTCATTCCCCGTCAACTTTCCCCCACCACCATCACCACTCATTGACCCTCTCCCACCTTCCCACAACCTTCCTCCGCCTCCTCCTCTCACATCACAACTTAAAAACCCAGAGTATTCAGTTTAGAAAAAACAAAATCTTGCAACAACATTACAGTCCACAAAGTTGGCGATGCCATTTTAGGAATGATCTGTGCTACTTTATGAGGACAATTTGCGATAAATAGCCCCATCTGGCAACCCTGGACCAAAATAGACCGATAATTGGATTTTTTTCTTCTTTAAACATTAATGCACTCATCAAATCTAATATTATTGGAATATTTATTTGAAATTTGACAACTTAAAAGAAAAGCCCTTTAAGTATTCAAACGTCTGAAAATACACTCGGGGATTTGACCCAGTTTGAGTATGACCGGGTACACTGAGAATTATTTATGTACATTGAAATCGGAGTTTCTACCTCTGGGCTTGGAGGTGAAACACGTCAGGGTGTTTTGTTCCACGTGTATTTACATTCTGGGATTCTCTTTTGTAATATAGAAAAGGGAGAGTGAAGCGGGTTGGAGAGGTTAGGAGGTGGTCGGTGAGGGGGAACCCCCCAGTGTGGCGGCCTCGAGTCCCGGACACCCCGGACCAAAAGGTAACGAGGGTCAAAGTTCACTCCCACGAACCTCGACCTTTCACCATTACCAGTTGAATCTTCCATAACTAAAGTCATTTTTATTTTTAAATTTTATCCAGTTTAAAAGGTTATTTGCGTTCTTTTAAGATATCGAGCTGACAGATTATACTCCAGGTCTACTTTTTCAGGAGTCCCCTTGCCTCACCCCCCTGGGGATTGTAGGGAAAACTATAGGACCAGTTTGAACTATAGCTGACACTTCTAAGTTCCTTTTCATAAAAAAACGAATTTTTAGATTTTTTAAGGATATTATAAGGGAGGGTTTTTAAATCGATGGTATTAAATATTCAAGGATCCTACTAGTGAAGAAAGAGGGACTGTCAAAAGTTGTCTTTCGCCTTTTCCCCATCGCCTTTCTTTTCAGGATTATAATTCAGGACGTGATTTTCATTTAATGAGCTTATCAATACTTCTGTCCAATTTTGATCAAAATCATTAAAAATTGTTCGGAGATGATAAAAGGAGATTTAAAGGAAAGAAAATAAATTTATTATGCCGATCTTGTTAAGGATTATATGTTCCGAAAATTTACTTGAAAATGGTGAGAACTGGAAAGATTGATTTTGAACCTATTACTTGATCATCTCACACCTTTCCACAACCTGGACCACCCCATACTTCTCTGCCATCACCTCCCCTACCCTCCTTGACCTTTTCCCACCTTCCCTTAAACTTCCACCTCCTCCTACTTCTCCTACCCTCATCCACCTACCACCCCCACGTCTTACACTCCCATCACCTCGCTTCACTCTCCATCTCCCACCTTACTCCAACTTCCACCTCCTCCTCCTTCTATCCAATCATCTCCTCTACCCTCCTTCACTCTCACACACTCACCACCTCCTCCTCCTTCTCTCCCATCACCTCCCATCACCTCCCCTACCCTCCTTTACTCTCTCCCACCTCCCAATTACCTCCCCTACCCTCCTAGACCATCTCCCACCTTCCTCCAAACTTCCATCTCCTCCCCATTCTCTCCCATTACCTCCCCTACCATCCTAGACAATCTCCCACCTTCCTCCAAACTTCCATCTCCTCCCCCATTCTCTCCCATTACCTCCCCTACCCTCCTTTACTCTCTCCCACCTCCAAATTACCTCCCCTACCCTCCTTGACCATCTCCCACCTTCCTCCAAACTTCCACCTCCTCCTCATTCTCTCCCATTACCTCCCCTACCCTCCTTTACTCTCTCCCACTTCCCAATTACCTCCCCTACCCTCCTTGACCATCTCCCCCCAAACTTCCACTTCCTCCTACTTCTCTCCCATCACCTCCCCTACCCTCCCCCTCCCTCGCCCACCAACCACCTCTCCTCATTCTCTCCCATCACCTCCAACACTCTCCTTGACCATGCCGCACCTTCCTCCTAACTTCCACCTCCTCCTCCTTCTATCCAATCATCTCCTCTACCCTCCTTCACTCTCACACACCCACCACCTCCTCCTCCTTCTCTCCCATCACCTCCCCTACCCTCCTCTACTCTCTCCCACCTCCCAATTACCTACCCTACCCTCCTAGACAATCTCCCACCTTTCTCCAAACTTCCATCTCCTCCCCCATTCTCTCCCATTACCTCCCCTACCCTCCTTTACTCTCTACCACTTCCCAATTACCTCCCCTACCCTCCTTGACCATCTCCCCCCAAACTTCCACTTCCTCCTACTTCTCTCCAATCACCTCCCCTACCCTCCCCCTCCCTCACCCACCAACCACCCCCTCCTCATTCTCTCCCATCACCTCCAATCTCCATGCCCCACCTTCCTCCTAACTTCCACCTCCTCCTACTTCTCTCCCATCACCTCCTTTACTCTCTCCCACCTCCCCATTACCTCCCCTACCCTCCTTGACCATCTCTTACCTTCCCCCAAACTTCCATCTACTCCTCCTTCTCTCCCATCATCTCCTCTACTCACTCTAGACCCTCACCTACCCTCTACTACCTCCTCTTTCTCTCCCATCACCTCCCCTACCCTCCTTGACCTTCTCCCACCTTCCCCCTAACTTCCACCTCCTCCTCATTCTCTCCCATCACCTCCCCTACTCTCCTTGACCCTCCCCAAGTTAAAAAACTTCATTGCTTCCCTTCTTCTCGACAAACCCTTTCCTAAGACCAAAAATGAGATAGAACGCTAATTAAATTAAAAGGGGGTGTATTCTCATGGCCACTTTTCAGTCTCTATTACCGTTGCCGGAATAGTAAAGGAGTAATTTGTTGATATGAATGTTTGAAAGGGGTAAGAGAGGGAAGAAGTTTGAAGAGAAAGTGCTCTGTTTATTTTATCTTGTTTCCAAGTAGCTTCAAAAAGGAAGGCGGGGGCGTTTCGGATCGGATTCCTCATGTCGGACCCCTGAATTGTGTATGCTCTGAACCTTTATGACGTCATCGCCGTCGAAAGAGAAAGAATAAGACAGTTTAGACTGTTTTAAAAGCCTTTTTTTATTGATCACGATCGTCAAAAATCAATGTCTGCTCTTCCTAATCGACTGTACCAAATAGGCGAAAAAAATGTCTATATACTAAAAATTAGTTTGTCGATAACTCACCGTGATGGGTTAATAAACAAATTAAACTGATGGGGAGACTAACCTGGTCTAAGTGCTAGTCGAGTGGAAACCCAATTTACCTCGTAAACCTCCTATTTGGGTTTTAATCCTTACGAAAGGGTTACCGATGGAAAAAAAAAGTCTCTGGGTTTAAAAATACTATTCGAACTCGAATCACGTTCAACTCCTTACTTTCTTTCTTTGCATATCGAATGGGCTAAGATATAAAATCTATTTACAATTCTGGAAGATATACTCGCTAGAGGGTATGTTTTGAAATGAACTATATTTTGTTTATCCGCAACGAGCGTTTCAACGATAAATCCGATTATTTGGGGAGGTGCTACGAGGATAAAATTTAAAATATCCGAGAGTTATGGGTTGTTGATCTTAACTGAGTAGTGAAAAACAAGCTTTTCGTGAGGTAACTCAGGAAGTGCAAATGGGAGAGGAGATGCACAAAGTTGAGGCCTTTGTTCGGCGGAAAAGTTAATATAATTAAGTAGGTTTGGTTGGTTCGGATTGGTTCCAATTGGTTTGGCTTGGTTCGGTTTGTTCGGTTTGTTCGGTTTGTTCGGTTGGTTCGGTTGGTTCGGTTGGTTCGGTTGGTTCGGTTGGTTCGGTTGGTTCGGTTGGTTCGGTTGGTTCGGTTGGTTCGGTTGGTTCGGTTGGTTCGGTTGGTTCGGTTGGTTCGGTTGGTTCGGTTGGTTCGGTTGGTTCGGTTGGTTCGGTTGGTTCGGTTGGTTCGGTTGGTTCGGTTGGTTCGGTTGGTTTGGTTCGTTCGGTTGGTTCGGTTCGTTCGGTTTGTTCGGTTGTTTGTTTGAGAAAAAGATAAACAAAGTTTTTTCATTTGTTCTACCAACTTAACCAATAGAAAAACAAAAAATTTGAATCAAATTAGTTTTTTCTTATTGTCACATCTTAAATTTTTAAATTTACAGTTGAATTTGATGACTGTGATCGCCAGAATTCAGTAAGACCTGACAAATAATAAATGCAACCGAGAACCTCGTGGGTTTCGTCCAAAAACCATTTTTCAACGAATTTCCAACGAGTTTCGAAATAAAACGACGACAAATTATTCAGAATCGGTTTTAAATTGTTAAACGACCACGTTCCGTTTCTCATGACGTATCGCCCCTAAAATTTCATCAAACCTTTTAGTAGAATCTGACCAAGTTGAGTTGGCCGACTCTCATTACCTCGTTTATGGGGCAACGCAGCATAGGATCATATTTACTGTACAAAGTCGAATAAAATTGACCTTTATCCTTAATTATTTTACAAAAATCCTGTTTTACTCGAATAAAATGTTCACATTGTTCACCCTCGTAGAGACATCTCGAAACTTCCAATGAAACCTAGAAAAACAATTAAAAAATAATAAAAAATAAATTAGAACAACCTTGACGTTTCTATAAGGACCTCCTTCGACCGTCAAATCCCATGATAAGCTGGTTCCTTTTTTTCCCAAGTCGAATAGCTTCATATTATCCAATTTAAATTTACTTTTACTTCTATCCACGCAAAGTCCAATTTTACTTGTTTTAATTACAATATTTCTCTAAAAAAATAAAATATCGATGATCAATTTATAATTGCTTGTTTCGATGTTTTCGTTCACTTTGAATGCGATTTCATGTTCCAAAGTTTAAACGTCCATAATTTCCCCAATTTTTGACCGATTTAATCGATACTTATATCGTTAGAAAGCTCTTTTAAAGGTCTACAATAAATAATTAATGCATAAAATCTCTCAGACAACCCCTTAGCCTTCAAAAGCTTTTATTACATATATAAAATTACTGTAAAAGATTATGGACGTCACAGACGTTTAAACTTTCCTGTCATGAAATCGTGCCTCATTGTCGCTAAAAATTGACTCATAAAAAAATTTTCTGATGGTTTCCACTTGCATAAACCTACAGAAAATCTTACCTCGGATCGTTGAGCCTCCATGAAAGGTTCAAAAACGAGAAAAATCGATAAAAATAAAAGAGTTTTCATCATAAAAATCCCCGAAGAATGAACTATCTTCGTATAATCATCTAAATAATTTATAGCCCTCGCCTATTTTTATATAACAAAAAATGCATTATTTTTATCAGATCCTCTACCCACATTAGTATGCATATTGTCGTTTTTATCCACAAAAGATAAGACTTGTTCATAACGAATGAAATCAGCGTTTTTAGCGCATTAAAAAAATGAGGCTATTATAAGCCTAATGTCCGTCCTTATCGTCATAAATTGAACTATTTGAACGTCCTTTTGTGGGTTTTAAATATAAGGATATGCTGTGAAAGTAAAAATTGGGCTGAAAGAGCCATTTCTGCTATGAGGCAAGAGCCAGAGCCAAAAGCCAGAGCCAAAAGCCAGAGCCAAAAGCCAGAGCCAAAGAGCCAGAGCCAAAGAGCCAGAGCCAAAGAGCCAGATCCAAAGAGCCAGAGCCAAAAGCCAGAGCCATAAGCCAGAGCCAAAAGCCAGAGCCAAAAGCCAGAGCCAAAAGCCAGAGCCAAAAGCCAGAGCCAAAAGCCAGAGCCAAAAGCCAGAGCCAAAAGCCAGAGCCAAAAGCCAGAGCCAAAAGCCAGAGCCAAAAGCCAGAGCCAAAAGCCAGAGCCAAAAGCCAGAGCCAAAAGCCAGAGCCAAAAGCCAGAGCCAAAAGCCAGAGCCAAAAGCCAGAGCCAAAATCCAGAGCCAAAAGCCAGAGCCAAAAGCCAGAGCCAAAAGCCAGAGCCAAAAGCCAGAGCCAAAAGCCAGAGCCAAAAGCCAGAGCCAAAAGCCAGAGCCAAAAGCCAGAGCCAAAGCCAGAAAGCCAGAGCCAAAGAGCCAGAGCCAGAGCCAAAAGCGAGAGCCAAAAGCCAGGGCCAAAAGCGAGAGCCAAAAGCGAGAGACAAAGAGCCAGAGCCAAAGAGCCAGAGCCAAAGAGCCAGAGTCAAAGCGCCAGAGCCAAAGATCCTGAGACAAAAGGCCAGAGCCAAAAGGCCAGAGCCAAAAGGCCAGAGCCAAAAGGCCAGAGCCAAAAGGCCAGAGCCAAAAGGCCAGAGCCAAAAGGCCAGAGCCAAAAGGCCAGAGCCAAAAGGCCAGAGCCAAAAGGCCAGAGCCAAAAGGCCAGAGCCAAAAGGCCAGAGCCAAAAGCCAGAGCAAAAAAATCCAGAGCCAAAAGCCAGAGCCAAAAGCCAGAGCCAAAAGCCAGAGCCAAAAGCCAGAGCCAAAAGCCAGAGCCAAAAGCCAGAAAGCCAGAGCCAAAGAGCCAGAGCCAGAGCCAAAAGCGAGAGCCAAAAGCCAGGGCCAAAAGCCAGAGCCATAAGCCAGAGCCAAAAGCCAGAGCCAAAAGCCAGAGCCAAAAGCCAGAGCCAAAAGCCAGAGCCAAAAGCCAGAGCCAAAAGCCAGAGCCAAAAGCCAGAGCCAAAAGCCAGAGCCAAAAGCCAGAGCCAAAAGCCAGAGCCAAAAGCCAGAGCCAAAAGCCAGAGCCAAAAGCCAGAGCCAAAAGCCAGAGCCAAAAGCCAGAAAGCCAGAGCCAAAGAGCCAGAGCCAGAGCCAAAAGCGAGAGCCAAAAGCCAGGGCCAAAAGCGAGAGCCAAAAGCGAGAGACAAAGAGCCAGAGCCAAAGAGCCAGAGCCAAAGAGCCAGAGTCAAAGCGCCAGAGCCAAAGATCCTGAGACAAAAGGCCAGAGCCAAAAGGCCAGAGCCAAAAGGCCAGAGCCAAAAGGCCAGAGCCAAAAGGCCAGAGCCAAAAGGCCAGAGCCAAAAGGCCAGAGCCAAAAGGCCAGAGCCAAAAAATCCAGAGCCAAAAAGCCAGAGCCAAAGCCAAAAACCAGAGCCAAAAAGCCAGGGCCAAAGGCCAGAGCCAAAAGCCGGAGCCAAAAGCCAGAGCCAAAACCAGAATCTGAACCAGGACAGAGCAGACCTTAAACTATGATATTCTGAAATGTACTCGAAATTTTATTGGTATAATGGTTGACGGTTCTCTAGTCGATACCTTCAGGAAGACTGCCTATGCATTATCAATGGATGCCTGCTGTAATATGCATGATAATCTGTGCACAAGCTCCGCCGCCCATCCGTTACAAATTAGCCTCTCTCTGATCCTCATCCACTTCCCGGCATGTTTATTTCATTTTAAATTCTTCACTGACGATATTTCCGTTTTTTCTCTGTTTTTCAGCTTGGACGATGGGTTGGCTCGTGTGCAAAACGATCCCTTATCTCCAAGGGGTCTCCGTCAACGCTTCGATAAACACGTTGGTCGCCATCTCGGTGGAAAGATGCCTCGCGATTTGCTATCCGATGAAATGGCAGGTGACTTCCGGCTCGGTCAGAATAGCGGTGATAATCATTTGGGCTCTCGCTCTTTCGATAACGCTCCCCTGGGCGCTTTACTTTCAACTGAGGCCCCTCGAAGAAGGAAGCCGTTTTCTGGTAAAGAATTTTATCCTTTAAACAATTTTCTTCGTTATAAAAATAAAAGTTTTCGTCAACTTTGTTCACGAGTTCCCCCCCCCCTCCCCTTAACACAACCTTTTCAACCCCCAAGGATCTTTACACACACGAAACTCCCGGGCACATATAAATCGCCTGACTAGCAATTTGTAGCCCAACGAAACGATTCCACTACACACTTTGTTACCTTCTTCATATAATAACGCTCAACTTTGTCTTTTCAAGTTGTATTTTTTTCCCTTCTTAAAAGGAATTTTTATAAAAAAATATCGTCCTCGCTTTTTATCCGAGCGAAGGAGTCCATTAAGGGAGGTAAATTAAGGAGTCCGTGTCATTTTTGCTTCGCCGAGATAAATCTCGCATATCAGAAACGTTTGCCTTATCTAACGACCCTTTAATATCCCCAATCAACGCCAGGATCATTACTAACTAAATATCAAATAACCCTTCGTAATCGATACCTTAAATCAATTTCATCAATCAACACCATAAAATAGAAGTTCAAAATGCCACCTTTTTATGAGTTTCATATTTTTCACTTAATTTTAGCGAATTTCCAGAGGATTTCTGGTGAAAAGGAGGCTATTGAGGGCGGTCATACCAAGGATTTTGGCTGAGAGGCTTTTTAGTACGTAATTAAAACGGTAAAATGGCCTCTATTTCTTGATTTTCATTCATTTAAAGGATGAATTGGCCTCTCTTTCTTTATTTTGAGTCATTTGAACGATAAAATGGGATTTCGTTCTTGATTTTCGGTCATTTAAACGATTAAATGGCCTTTTATTTTTGATTTTCAGTCAATCAAACGATGAAATGGCCATTATTTCTTGATTTTTAGTCATTTAAACGATAAAAATGGAATGTCTTTTATGATTTTCAGTCACTTAAACGATTAAATGGCCTTACTTTCTTGATTTTCAATAATTTAAACGATGAAGTATCCTTTATTTCATCAGGAGGGTTTTGATTTTAAATTAAGCAGTAAATTTGATTCCTGGTGAACAAAAGAAAAAATTATTATTATTATAGCTCGATTATACAATACAAAAAATGCCTTTTTTGAGCATATTTCGTGTTTTTCATGTTCCAATTTCGAAATCGACTGTCCATTAAAGCGATTATCCTTCAATATTAGAATCGAATTTCATATCGATTTATTAGTGGATTAAAATACGCTTTAGCCAAATTGCCCCATCTCGTTGGTTTCAAACTCGGATTTCGGTCCACGATTTAGTTGTTATAGTTTAGACCAATTACGAGTTTAGGGTCACGGCCATCGTAATCATCGACCACGAAGTTTCCTCATTTTGTGTATTTTTTTATAAACTTTATCAAATGAGCGCGGCTTTTTTCTCTCTCACTCTCTCCTTTCTCCCTTCTCTTTTTCGCCTTCCTCTTTTCCGAGAGGACGTGTCAGCTTTGTTGATTTTTTGCTTGGAATCCCTCGGGCACAAAACGCCTTACATTCCTTGTCATTGTTGGAAAACTTCATTGTTGTTGAGATATACTTCGAACAAAAGGGAAAAACTGGTGTTATCGACATAACATTCCCTTCCTTTGACATAAAAAAATATATATTAATAAAAAAAACTTAATAAAAATATTATTTAAAAAATACACACATAATGTCTATTCCTCTCAAGAAAATTATTTGTTATTATTTTCTCAAAGTTCGTATAAAACATTGGTGTATTTAAAACGATTTTCAATCATTTTAATGCCTTAAGAACACGAACATCAGCCGTTTCAACGAGAAAGGGCAGTTCATCGTTTAAACTACTTAAAATCAAAAAGAAAGGCCAGAACGAGAAAGGGCAGTTCATCGTTTAAACTACTTAAAATCAAAAAGAAAGGCCAGTTTATCGTTCAAATGACTGAGAATGAAGAAAGAAAGGCCATTTTATCGTTTAACTGACTGAAAATCAAGAAAGAAAAGCCATTTTATCGTTTGAATGACTGAAAATCAAGAAAGTAAGGCCATTATATAGTTAAAATGATTGAGAATCAAGAAAGAAAGGCCATTTTATGGTTTAAATGATTGAAAATCAAGAAAGAGAGGCTATTTTATCGTTTAAATGACTGAAAATCAAGAAAGAAAAGCCATTTTATCGTTTGAATGACTGAAAATCAAGAAAGTAAGGCCAGTATATCGTTTAAATTATTGAAAATCAAGAAAGAAAGGCCATTTTATGGTTTAAATGATTGAAAATCAAGAAAGAAAGGCCATTATATCGTTTAAATTATTGAAAATCAAGAAAGAAAGGCCATTTTATTGTTCAAATGACTGAAAATCAAGAAATAAAGGCCATTTTATTGTTTAAATGACTGAAAATCAAGAAAGAAAGGCCATTTTATCGTTTAAATGACTGAAAATCAAGAAATAATGGCCATTTCATCGTTTGAATGACTGAAGATCAAGAAAATAAGGTCCTTTTATCGCTTAAATTATTGAAAATCAAGAAAGTAAGGCCAGTATATCGTTTAAATTATTGAAAATCAAGAAATAAAGGCCATTTTATGGTTTAAATGATTGAAAATCAAGAAAGAAAGGCCATTATATCATTTAAATTATTGAAAATCAAGAAAGAAAGGCCATTTTATTGTTCAAATGACTGAAAATCAAGAAATAAAGGCCATTTTATTGTTTAAATGACTGAAAATCAAGAAAGAAAGGCCATTTTATCGTTTAAATGACTGAAAATCAAGAAATAATGGCCATTTCATCGTTTGAATAACTGAAGATCAAGAAAATAAGGTCCTTTTATCGCTTAAATTATTGAAAATCAAGAAAGAAAGGCTATCTAATCGTTTAAATGATTGAAAATGATGAAAAAGAGGACATTTTATTGTTTAAATAATTGAAAATCAAGAAAGTAAGGCAATTTTGTCGTTTAAATGACTGAAAATCAAGAAAGTAAGGGCATTTTATCGTTTTAATTATTGAAAATGAAGAAATTATGTAAGGAATTTTAAGAAAGTAAGGCCATTTTATCGTTTAAATTATTGAAAATCAAGAAAGTAAGGCATTTTAAGAAAGTGAGGCCATTTCATCGTTTAAATTATTAAAAATCAAGAAAAAAGGCCATTGTTAGAAGTCAAATTGTTAGAAAGTTGGGTCAAAACTAATCCAAAATTTTTATTGTCAAAAAAGGTTCAAAGTCCATCCTAAAGGTTTCTCGCTATGGCCTGGCCTGTCTTTTTTACTTTATTTTCATCCTTGAAAAAGGACGAGGGTTCTTCAGATTCGAATAAAAATCATCACTTTTTCGGTCCCTTAAATGGTTCGGAAAAATCGCCCAAGGGAGAAGGAGGGTCCACAATGGGAAAATGACGCCAATTTAGTTTTATGGCCGACATATCGAGTCCGGTCATGGTCGAAGACGTAAGTGGAATCCCCCCCCCACGTACACTTTCCGCCAAGAAATTAACAATTTTCGGGTTGGAAAAAACCGATTTCCTGAATCGGCGAGAAATTGAGCGAGTTTCCTTCTTTTTATCGGGCGATGATTAATTTGATAATGGGAAGCGGAAATTTCTTGGGAGACGGGAAGAAGACGAGGAAGGAGATCGGTTAATTAAAGGGCGCGCGGGGGTTCCTTCGTTGAAAGGGGGCGAACTCTGAAGGTTGAACGGTCTCGTTTAATTGTCACAGTTTCGGAAGCGACCGAGTGGAAAATTTGCCGTCCACAAAGGGTAAAAACCGGTTTTTTAAAAACCGCCCATTATTAGACCCAAATATCCATTTTTCATAAATAAAAATTCAAGAAAAGGGTGCTCTCAGGACTAATTTATAATTTTATCGGATAATTATAGACGATTTTTCGATTATGAGGGAAGGATAGTTGATAATTTCAAGATTTTTGGTTTCTGGAAGGTTGTTTTGATTGCTTGTTTGTACTGAACTGTTCAAAAACCTAAAATTCTTCCCTAAAAAGATAAAAATTGCCTCTAGCTTTTAGTTCCTTCCAACGATCTCGTCTGGAGTGAAGTCTAGACAGGGAAAACTCGCCTCACGTTCAATATCTGAGCACAACCTATCGGGAGAGACGCGAAGCTCGAATCATTCAATTTCACGACTTTTCTCCTAGGGATCGGCATATACGAACATACTATGGAACACAATAATTTTGGGAATTTGAGGCCCGATTAGCCACATTTTTTATGGACTTTGACCCTTTTATAACAAGAAATACACTTTATTGTTTAAATTAAACATTTTTACATCTTTTAACAATAAATATGGCCTTTTTACTTTATTTTCACTAATTTCAAAGATAACTTGGCCACAGTAGGTTGATTTGCAGTAACTTTAATAAAATGGCCTTACTACTTGATTTCAAGAGATTTTATTAATCAAATGAACATTGTAGGATGATTTTCAGACATTTCAACGATTAAATTGGCATGTTAAACCACTTAGACGGTTATACGGCCATTTTAATTGACTCTTAATAATTTTATAGATAAAATAGTCATTTTAGGCTGATTTTTAGTCATTTAAACGATTGAATGTTCACGTTGGGTTGATTTTTAACCATTTAGACGATAATATTTCCTTTTTACCTGACCCTTCGTAATTTTAAAGATAAAATAGTCATTTTGGGTTGATTTTTAGTTATTTTAACGATAAAATGGCCATCTCAACAATCTTATCAGTCGTAATAACGATAATATGCCCTTGATACTTAGTTTTATTTCATTTATTTTACTTAACTTTTATTAATTTAATCCATTTTATAATGTGAAAGGAACTTTTCAGTTGGATTCTTCACTTTAAGAGACTCCAGGATGTGGACTTTGACCGTTTTTCAACTAACAGACTCTTTAAATAAATAACGAATAGAATCTTTTTAAAATGGTTTTAAGTTCCACAAGTGACTTATCGTAATTTACAGTCCACCTTCTATATTCAATACTTTGTACTCGATCTATCATGCCAAGCGCGAACCTGAGCTTTACCAAGTTCGAGCTTGCCTGGATAGATGGTAGCACTGAAAATTGAGCTTTGACAATGAAAAAAAGCCTCTAAGCCGAAAGCCTACTTGAGGCCGACCTCAATAGCCTGCTTTATTCCGGAATCCGCTAAAATTAATTTGGATTAGATATATTAATGATAAAATTGTTTGTTTTTTTAGACATGTTTGGAAACGTGGCCGACACCTGTGAGCGAGAACGTCTACTTCGTGGTTGCGAATTTGGTGATGTGCTACATCCTGCCGCTCGTCCTTATCACAATCTGTTACTTACTGATATGGAGGCGAGTTTGCTGCCGGACGCTTCCAGGAGAGCCACAAGGCCATGGCGAGCAGGTCATCCAACGTTCCAAAATGAAGGTCATCAAAATGCTGTTGGTCGTGATCGTATTGTTCGCTTGCTCATGGCTTCCTCTTTATTTGATCTTCACCCGGATCAAACTAGGAGGTCCGCTCACTTCTGGAGGGACGGAGGAGACGCTCATCCACGCCTTTTTGCCAGTCGCTCAATGGTTAGGGGCGTCCAATTCGTGTATAAACCCGATATTGTACGCGTTCTTCAATCGGAAGTTCAGGGCGGGCTTCAAGGCTGTTCTTTCAAGCCGTTCGTGCTGCTCGACCCTCCGATACGACTACAGGACGCAGATGACCATCAGCTCGCGCGACACCGTCCGTAAAGGTCCGCCATTGAAGCGGATGACCATCTCAGCCGGTGTACCAATCAAGCCTAAAAAGCCGGACCCGAACCTCAGGACCATGTCGCTCAGGACCCCCTCGACAATCCTCCAAAACAACAACTTCCTCTTAAGCCAAGAAAATTTCAAAAACAACCACCACGAGTTTATCTACAACGGGACGTTTGTTTGAAAACAAGAAACAATTTTAACATAAAAAAAAATTTTTACGCTTAGTTTTGGTTAGAAACACGGTCCATGGTTGAGGATCCACCAGTTCGGAGCAACGGGTCTTGCTGAATTTTCAAAAAAACAAAAAAGTGTAAATATTGTCGCTTAAAAACTGTAAAATATTGTTAAATTGGATATCTTTGAAACTCAAGATATTCGAAACTGTTGGCGTTTACTTAATTAGACGAATAATAGCCCTGTTTGTGTAAAAATACATAAAATAACAAAAAACGTTAGTGATTTGTTCAGCTTTCATTGTGCTAAAGACTTTAAATTGATTGTTTAAGGTAAGAAATCAATAATTATATTTTCATGTCTTAAAACTCACAGAGCTCGATGTCTAAATTTTACTATTCTCTCCAAAAAAAACACTGAAAAAACATTCAAAAATGGACTTTGACCCTTTATTGACATTAGACCGTTGGACCTTGACTCTTTACTGGCGATAGACACTTCACAGGTAGATTTTGAAGATTCATTAATGAAAAACACTGTATTTTGTTTTATTTTGGTGGTTTAAGAGTGTATTAAAGGCACCGGTTTTAGTATTCTCCGATTATCTCCGGTTCTACTCAAAATTTTTTAACAATTATTTTTTTAAATTTCGTTGATTTTTAAATGCCGAACTACTAATGTGCTCCAAAAAAATATTTTTCCAGATTTTTGATTTTATTTCTTGTATAAATTAAAAAAAATCAAATTCGACTCCATTAGGAGTATCTTCAAAAAATATTAGAAAAAACGAGACCAAAAAATCGAAAATCGGTTCATAAGTTCGGGAGCAAATCGGAGAATAAGATTATTCTATTTCTTCTCCTAGCGAAATATTTTTTAGGAGCAAGCTAGTTGATCCCCATTTAATTTATAAAAATAAAAAAATGAAAAAAGTTTCACAGAAAAATTTTGAGTACAACCGGAGATACAGGTTCGGAAATAGCTAAAACCGGGGGCCTTTAGTACACTCTTAACCAATAAGGAAGGGTTCCTTCACCTGTCTGACTAGACACCCTCTTTTACTACTGTGGAATTTCCTACTATTTTGCTAAGATGATTCCTGTCTAGTCCTAAAATACTTCATAATCAGAATCATCATGAAACATCGAGCCCTGCCATAAATGTTGGGGTCTATAAACCTTTAAATTCATTTTTCGCAACCATTACTTGGGTCAAAAATAAAAATCATGTGAAAACTTTGATTTGAAACGAAAATTTTCATAGTTTTCGTAGTTTTTAGCGATGTTAGTCCGTAGTGAAAGAATCACAGTTTCGCCATGTTTGCGAAATCAAAATGAGTTTGTAGGCCCTGACACTTATGTTTTAGACTTCCCTAGAGACTATAGACGTAAATATTTGTTTATTAATTATTTATTAATTTTTTTGTTGGCAGAGGAAGCTGTTCCATTTAGATTTAAAGTTGGCCACAGACCTTTGCAAAAAATTGTATGTAATCCTGCTCCAAACCAATATGTAATAAAGTACAGAAAACATAGAATAATAGTAAGTTTTTCGTTTGAAATTATTTTTTTTGGATTAATCTTTGTGTTTAAGGGCGGTAATAGTCTTCGATACACCGAAGCGAGAAAAACTAGAGAATTAGACACTACCGGACCCTCACCTACTACTCATAGGATATTTGAATCCCGTGGAAAGCCCAAGGGAAAAGTACGATTTTTGAAAAAAATGTTTCAATTTGATTGTTGATTTTTTTTATTTGTAGCTTTGTCGTGGACCGCCACCTCGTTTCGGCTGTCCTGATTTGTCTTGTGGACCATCCTATAGGATTCCGGATGGGAATCCTCGATTTAAAAAGAAACGAATTTCTTATTACACAAGGGAATCTAACATTGTAAGCATTTGAAACTAGTTCGTAAGTAAAACGTCACAGAGTGATTGAGGGACGAAGTGACGTAGTTTCGACACGGTGTGTCGTAGTGACGTCACTAGGCGTCTCAGTTACGTCATTATGTGTCGCAGTTACGTCACTATGTGTCACAGTTACGTCACTATGTGTCGCGGTTACGTCACTATGTGTCGCAGTTACGTCACTGTGTGTCGCAGTTACGTCACTGTGTGTCCCAGTTACGTCACTGTGTGTCCCAGTTACGTCACTGTGTGTCACAGTTACGTCACTATGTGTCGCAGTCAAGTCACTATGTGTCGCAGTTAGTCACTATGTGTCGCAGTTACGTCACTATGTGTCGCAGTTACGTCACTATGTGTCGCAGTTACGTCACTATGTGTCGCAGTTACGTCACTATGTGTCGCAGTTACGTCACTATGTGTCGCAGTTACGTCACTATGTGTCGCAGTTACGTCACTATGGTCGCAGTAACGTCACTGTGTGTCGCAGTTATGTCACTGTGTGTCGCAGTAACGTCACTATGGTCGCAGTAACGTCACTGTGTGTCGCAGTTACGTCACTGTGTGTCGCAGTAACGTCACTATGTGTCGCAGTTACGTCACTATGTGTCGCAGTTACGTCACTATGTGTCGCAGTTACGTCATTATGTGTCGCAGTTACGTCACTATGTGTCGCAGTTACGTCACTATGTGTCGCATTTACGTCACTGTGTGTCGCATTTACGTCACTGTGTGTCGCATTTACGTCACTATGTGTCGCAGTTACGTCACTATGTGTCGCAGTTACGTCACTGTGTGTCGCAGTTACGTCACTGTGTGTCGCACCACGTCACTGTGGGTCGCATTTACGTCACTATGTGTCGCAGTTACGTCACTATGTGTCGCAGTTACGTCACTATGTGTCGCAGTTACGTTACTGTGTGTCGTAGTGACGTCACGGTGTGACCTTTTGGTGTTTTCATTTTAGGTACCTCGATGTGAGAAGTACAAAGGGCCCAAATGGAGTCTGAGTAAATCTGAAACGGACCGTTTTAAGATCAAGGAGGCAGATTTACCCGGACCGGCGGATTACGATATCACGAAAAAAGGCCCGACGATCAATGATTTGTGGGATTACGACGTGAGACTGAATAACATTAAAAATGCAAAATTGAAAAGATTAGTCGACGAAAGTTACGAAAAGCAAAAGCGAGAGGTTACATTTATCATCCTCGAGTTTAAATTTTAACTTTTTTTTACAGAATTTACCCGGCCCATTTGATACATTTGTGGATCCTGACTGTTTTAAGAAAAAATCGTTTAATGTCAAAGGAACGTTTTCAAAAGAAGAAGTAAGTCTGACCAAGCAGAAGCCAACCTCCCTCTAACTTGGAATTATTTTTAGCGAATCAAAGACCCTTTTTGTTCTGATGAACCTTCACCGCAGTCTTTCAACATAAAAAGCACTTTCGGAGTCTCATGCCTCGATAATAAGAAAAAACCTCCTTTCAATACTACCTCCACGTTTATCCCGAACAAAACTCACCCTGTAGGTTCGTACAAAAGAATAACGAAACCAATAAATAACCTCAATATTTCAGGCCCTGCAGATTACAATCCAGAAAATTACACCATCGGATTCAAACTTTGTCATAAACTTCCAGTCGGTTCTGCAGGTTTTGTCGCTCCTTTTGGTACCAGCCAAGCGAGAACCTTCCCCGCCTGCCATGAAGATCTTCCTTCTCCATTGGATTATGATGCCCGAGTACGAATTTTTACATAAAATTATGGTTTTCAATAGCACAGTTATGCCTAGTGACGTCACTTTATGATAAGTAGAATCTTCACAGAATGACGTTCTGCTTATCGAAAAGTACATCACTACAATGGTTTATAGTCAAATTAATTATTTTTATTTACTTTTTCAGCCTGTCAAGAAATTAAGATTTTGCGAAGAACCGCCTGGAGTTTTAGCCTCAAAAAGTTTAAGATTCACCGATGATAAAAAAATGGTAAACGAACATTTTTAATTAAATAATATTAATTGTTTTCTTTTAGTGTACGCCATCGCCATTGGATTACGATGTGGTCAAACCTGGTAAATGCGACCACGTGAAAATCCGATACCCTTTCAATTCGACTTCTAGACGAGAATTTGAAACGGACGAACCAGATTATTTAGCTGGTAATTTTTAAGAATATACATAGTAACAATGGTGGGGCGGAACGCTACCGTGTTCCTATATAAGCTGACAACATTGACAACAGAAAGCAACAAGTCCAAAACAGGAGAATCCTAATTTTTGTGGATACAACACCTGCTAGTGTTCTATTTTTTAAAATTGCCTGTACGTGTAGGCAATAAAACGCAATTTCTATTAGACTCAGGAGCCCCTAAAGCCGTTAAAAAAAGGAAAAAGGGACACTTAAGATTATCACATTTCTAGATCTGGGGCAAAAAAGGTTCTAAGAGTAGTTTCTAGGACGATTTCAGGCCATTGAAAACCTTAAAAAGCTCCTTGTCCGACTCAGCGTTTGCAAATGGGCACTCGAGAGCCGTTAAAGAGTCTCTCGTGCAATTCTTTTTTACGATATTTCTCCTTTTTTTAAATAATAAAAAAATAGAAGGCCGTGAAAATAAAAAATGGGGGAAGATAACGAAAAATTGTTAAAGTGGGTCAAGCATAATATATTTTAAAAGTTAGCCTGGGCTATTGAGATTCCCTTTCTCTGTGTACCTACGTGCATGGAATATGGAAATGATGGATCTTTATTCAAATAAAAAAGTTTTTATTTAAGGTCCATTTTCGGGAGAAAAAAAAAAAAAAAAAAACTTTTTTTAAAACTAATTTTTAAAAAATGGAGTTGGAACCCAAAATTCGTTGCTTCTTAAAAATTCTGGGCTATACATCCTCTCACAACTTCCCCCCATTCTCTAACGGGGTGGTTAGATGGGTCCCCCCATTCTCTGAACACCTCCCCCCACCCTCTCGCTATCTCCCTCCACTCCATCATAAACTCCCCCACTCCATATCTCCTGTGATCACCTCCCCCACCCACCATTCTCACACATCTCCCCCCACTCTCTCGCTATCTCCCTCCACTCCATCATAAACTCCCCACTCCATAATCTCCCCCTCTCTGTGATCACCTCCCCCCCACCCCAATTCTCTCAACACCTCCCCCCACTCTCTCGCTATCTCCCCCCCACTACATCATAAACTCCCCCACTCCATAATCTCCCCTCTCTGTGATCACCTCCCCCACCCTCCTTCTCTCAACACCTCCCCCCACTCTCTCGCTATCTCCCCCAATCCATCATAAACTCCCCCACTCCATAATCTCCCCCTCTCTGTGATTACTTCCCCCACCCCAATTCTCTCAACACCTCCCCCCACTCTCACACTATCTCCCCCCACTCTCTCGCTATCACCCCCCACTCCATCATAAACTCCCCCACTCCATAATCTCCCCCTCTCTGTGATTACATCCCCCCACCCCAATTGTCTCAACACCTCGCCCCACTCTCTCGCTATCTCCCCCAATCCATCATAAACTCCCCCACTCGATAATCTCCCCCTCTCTGTGATTACTTCCCCCCCACCCCAATTCTCTCAACACCTCCCCCCACTCTCACGCTATCTCCCCCCCCACTATCTCGTTATATCCCCCCCTCTCTCGCTATCTCCCCCCCCCACTCCTTCATAAGCTCCCCCACTCCATAATCTCCCCATCTCTGTGATTACATCCCCCCACCCCAATTGTCTCAACACCTCCCCCCCACTCTCTCGCTATCTCCCCCTCACTCCTTCATAAACTTCCCCACTCCATAATCTCCCCCTCTCTGTGATTACATCCCCCCTCCCCAATTGTCTCAACACCTCGCCCCACTCTCTCGCTATCTCCCCCCCACTCCATCATAAACTCCCCCACTCCATAATCTCCCCCTCTCTGTGATTACATCCCCCCACCCCAATTGTCTCAACACCTCGCCCCACTCTCTCGCTATCTCCCCCAATCCATCATAAACTCCCCCACTCCATAATCTCCCCCTCTCTGTGATTACTTCCCCCCACCCCAATTCTCTCAACACCTCCCCCCACTCTCACGCTATCTCCCCCCCACTCTCTCGCTATATCCCCCACTCTCTCGCTATCTCCCTCCCACTCCTTCATAAACTCCCCCACTCCATAATCTCCCCATCTCTGTGATTACATCCCCCCCACCCCAATTGTCTCAACACCTCCCCCCACTCTCTCGCTATCTCCCCCCCACTCTCTCGCTATCTCCCCCCCACTCCTTCATAAACTCCCCCACTCCATAATCTCCCCCTCTCTGTGATCACCTCCCCACTCTCCCTTACCTACTCAACCCCCCCTATCTACCCATCAACTACCGTCATCTAACCATCACCTCCCTCACCTTCTCCCAATCTTCCCCTAGCTCCAATTTTCCCTCTTCACCTTCTTCACCTTCCAGTACCCCCCCCCTCCACAACATATTCCAATACTCTCATCCACCTCCCAAACCATGTCAAAAATGTGAAATTTCAATTTTCAAGTGCAAAAGTACCGAATAACGTTAGCTACACCGGAGTTGCTTACGTACCCCGATGAAGGAGTTGGTTACGCGGCAAGTGCGCCCCCTCACCATATTCCACCAGGCTCATCCACCTCCCCAAACCTAAAAATAGTTAATTTAATTCCTGATTTTTAAAAAATGTTGCTTTCCGCGTGTATGTAAAGTTATGGTGTGGAGTTAAGGGAGTTTCAGGTGATTCCAAGACGAGGGATGACAAGGGTTCGCGGTTTATGTTTATTTATGAATGCTCGGTGCACTTAAGACCCCAGGCGGTGGGACTTGTAAGTTCTCCCCTTTCGTAAAAATGTTTTATTCAATCAATTCGTCGTTAACGAAAATATCTTTAAAAATTGATAATCCGTGATTTCCTCAGAAAAAGATGATTGACTGATGAGTCAAAAGGGGAAGATCGATAGTGGAGATGTTGGGGAGGTGGTGGTCAATGAGGCATCGCTTCCGCATAACTAGGAAAAGGGGGAGGAGGTCTTAAGAAAGATGATCTTCGACTCTTCGCATTTGTCATTGGACCCCTTTTGCGACTATTTGGGGGCCTGGAGAGGGAAGGTCTGCACTTGAAAGCGACTACTTAACATCGCCTAACGGGGAAAAAGAAGGAAAAAAGGGAGGGGAAAGGATGTGGAGACAAACACACCCTCCTGTTCGCTTTATCCGCCCTTATCCACCTGCATCTTTTATTACCTTTGACGTCTCACTCTCACGCCATTTTCCCCCCTTTTCAAAGGACCTTTTTTCCTCACTTTTCTTATTTTTAATGCCGAAATTCCATTTAACCTTTCCTAATATATTGTCAACCTCCATGAAGGACCAAAGTGACCCTTGATCATCATAGAAATCTAGATTTTAGTGTTTTTGTCCATTTATATGTTAGCTTTTAACCAAATATAAGGTTAATAACTAGGATGGTTAGGACAGAAGTATCGAGGAAAGTAAGGGAGGAGATTAAAGGGAGGCTGTGGAAGGTAGGGGAGGAGATAGGTGAGTGGAGGAGGTGGTGGATAGTATTGAAAGGGTGGAGGGGATGGTTGGAGGAGGTGGGAATACAGGGGTGCTCCATTGACGCTTAACCAACTCCGTCATCGATATTCGATGCTACGTAAGAGCATCCAGAGATACGTAAGCAACTCCGTTTGCGGTGTCGCTAACGTTTTTCGGTATTTTTGCTCTTAAAAATTGAAAATTCAGAAGGTTATAGGAAGTTATGGCTGTGGGAGACGTTAGTGGAGAGGTATGTAGAGCCCCAATTTTTTTAAAATAAAATCCGAGTTTCCTTCCTTAATGACACTTTTTATGTCGGAAAATGACGGTTTTCATTGTTTTTTAGAGGAAGCTCGTTCAATAGAGGACCGGAGCTTTATTTTAGGCCTCTTTTTGTGCTTTTTTAAAAAAAATATATTTTAATCAACTGGCCCTTCACGAAAATGACTTTCATGTATCTTTTTGGGCGCGGGGCCAAAGCCGGCGGGGGACTCTTGATGTCCGGAGGGTGAATCCTGTTTTTAATTACCTTCGGAGTTCATAACTTCACTTTCTGAAGAGAACTCCCCAAGCCCCCAGATTATCAACGAAACTTCATAGCTTTTTAATCCCTAAGTTTAATTGGCTCTGGGAAAAAAGATCTTATGCATCCCCCCCCTTTTATATTTTTCTTACTTTTTATACTTAATTTTTAAAGAATTCATTCGTATATACTTTAAAAAGTTATAGGAATCAGCGCGAAAAAAATTTCTAATGTTTACTCGACGTGTAACTAGTAAACCCCTTGAGATCACCGCGGGGGGTGAAGTTAAAACCCGTTGGGACTTTCGAGGGTGGGAGTTTTAACAAAATTTGCATCTATCAAAACTTATCCGTGACTCAGAAAAGTTTAATTTAAAAAAATTTAGGAAACGGCGTTCAGCAACATAAAAAATTAACGCGAGAAACGATGACATGAAAGAAAACAGACGGTTTTGCTGAGGGGTGTACGTTCTGCCGCGTAAGAACATCCGGGGGTACGTAAGCGACTCCGAAAACGGAGTTGCTAACGTTATTCGGTATTTTTGAGCTTAAAAATTGAAAATTTACATTTTTGACAAGGTTTAAGGGGGATTCTCCCATCAAGATTGTTTGTTTCTCATTCAAGAGATCGCATCACTATCACCCCCAAAAGTAGTTTCCTCGTTTTGGGCACTAAAAATGGTCGGATTTTTTTTTTGAAAAGCGCGTTCTCATTCTTTCGGAAAACTACGTGCTGTTTAGAGAGCAGTTTTTCCGAAAAAGTTTTCCTCGGAAAAATAGAAAATGCAATTTTCCACAAAAACTTTATTTTTGAAAAAACAAGTAGTCATCGTGTAGGTTTTGACGAGCTGATTCCAAATATGCTAATATTAAGACGATCGGATGGATAGATTCGTCGGTACGACATTTTTAAGGCTTTGATGATGCGGGGTTCCGGGGGGTTAAATGAGGGGGAAGAAAAGATAAGTAAATATTTTTCCATTGCCAAGGTCAGGGCCCTTCATGAAACCATTTGCCTGCTTTATTTTCTACAATGTTATTATTCTGTAATTTTAAATTTTTATCCTTTGCAGACTGACTTTTGTCAAATCTGACTTTTTCATAGGTAAAAATCGAAAATTCAGCTTTCTTTTAGATCAGAAACGTGGAATATGGCGAGGGGGGATCCAGGAAGGTGAAGAATGAGAATCGAGTAGGGGAAGGTTGGAGAAAGGTGGGGAGGTGATGGTTAAATGGCGGCAGTCGATGGGAAGGTGCAGGGAGGTTACAGGAAGTTGGAATTGTAGGAGAGGGGTTTATTGAGTGGGGGTGGAAAGTAGTGAGAGTAGTCAAAGGATTCAATAAAGAATTCAATGAAAATTTATTTACATTTTTATTTTTTCCAGCACCCAATTCGTACAACGCATCCAAAGATGGTGTTTTACCCAACATTCACAGAACGATCATCGCACCCTCTGTCGGAGAGTCAACAATTTGCAAAAGACCTACACCTGGGCCAGACCACTATGACGTAAGCATTTTTGTTTTTTCAAAATGGTGGGTCTTTTGTCTGTGCGAATTGCGGTTAATTTTTGACGAAAATGGTTGCTAGTGGAGCTTTTAATAATTGAATACACGATTATTGTTCTCTATTCTCCGAAACATCCGCCCCTCTATTTTCCTTATTGATTTCCTGAATTTCTAGCAAATTCCTATTGAGAATTTCCCTCCCTATTCGTTCTAAGGGGGGTCGGGGTTAATGTTAAGTTGTAAATCTGAAGGAATCATTGTCGTGTGAAGAGAGGGGAAGAGAAATTTTGGACATGGCTAATGTTAAGGACGTCATCCCTAAATATAAACATCGTCACCCTCCTTTTTTCAGTTCTTATTTATGGTCTGGTTGACATTTGATGGATTTCGAATGTATAAAAGTTTATTGGGCGTCTCGTTGACTCAGAGGTTTAATTATCAATAAACTACGGGAATGAATAATTTCAGAGGGGGGAATTTACGGCCCCATTAGAAATCTATATGTTCAGCTCTTACTTTTTATCGTTCTCATAACAAATATACAGAAAATTACATCTTTAGTAGTCAATCTTGGATCTTTTCTTATCAAAAAATGTTCAACCTTGCACTTTTGTCTAGAGGAGTTCAGTTTAGAGGAAAAACTCAAAAATCCCGCTTTTTTGTCGCCTCGTAGCTCAGAAACCTTTGGTCCTAGAAAAAATCTTAGTAAATTAAATCTGTAGCAAATTATAAATGCTTTAAATTTGTTTTTAAAATTTTTTGAAATTTCAATTTTTGAATGAAATTTGTTTTGAAATTTACCCCCACCCCTGCCTATTTATTGTTAATTGCCTTTTGAAAGTTGTTTTTAAAAGTTAATTAAATTCTCTACAACTTTTATAAAGTACATTTTTTTGATTAGATGACGTCTTCCCCCCTTCAGAGGTCAAAATAAAAAATTCCGTTTTTTGTCCACCTCGTAGCTCAGATTTGGTCCTAAAAAAAATTGTATTAGCTTCAAATTGTAGCGAATTTAAAAATCTTTAATTTTTTACTAAAAGTTGTTTCGCCTACGATCTACGGTTTTCGAGATATTTGCGAAAAAACGAAAAAAATCGCCTTAAAAACGCTCCTGACGCCAAAGCGCACGAGTTTCGGTTATGGACTTTTTTTTGGTTAATCAAGGGACCAACCCCTACAAATTTCCGTTGAGAAACAAAATACCTTATTTTTTTCCACCCCCAGACTGGACTAATTTTAATTTCGCTACTAACTTACGTTAGTAGCTTCGCTACTAACTAACGTCCCTTCCTTGGAAGAAACAATCAATAGTGACAATTCGTTCGGAAAGATTTTCCCGACACTTTCACCCTCAATCGAAAAACTTTCCCGGCATCCGATGACGGATGCGGTTCCGGTTAAACGAAGTGGACCGAAAGGAATCTCTCGCCTTCGTTAGTCGATTAACGCTTTTGGGGCTTCACGAGACTCCCGGAGGGGGTGAAGCCGGAAAAGAGAAGCACTAAGGCACACATGACTCACCCACTGTCATTCTCAGTCCTTAAAGCCATCTTTTCTCAAACGCTTTTCTAACCCTCCCCCTGACTTTTATTGTCCTGTGCTTTATCAAAAGAAGAAACGAAAAGGGGAACGAAAATTCAAATCTTATCCGCAGCAATTATTGACATACCCAAACCTTCACAACTTTTCTGTTATAAATTGCAAAATTTTCATATCGGAAAATGTCAATAACCTTTTATTTTATAAGGAAAAAGGAATTTCCCTTAAAAGAACGTCTTATAAAGGACCTTTTTTGATACAAAGGTGGACCAAGGACATATTATACCTTTAGAAACAACTAATACCAAAGGATCTTTGATGGGCCATTGTCCCCCTCACCGTTCAACCCTTTTATGTCCCTCTGGGACTTGTTACCTCCTGTTTTTACCCCCGAAAAAAGATCTTTTGATCATATCCGATGGAAGCTCAATAGGAAGTAATTAAAGCTTTTTTTTTGTTCTACTATGGGTGTAGTCTCACCTAAAAGTTTATTTAATAAAAAGACCCTGGGGGCTTTTTATTTTTCTTTCTGGGAATAAAAGATCGAAGAGCAATCATAACTAACCGAAATGGTCCTTAAGTGGGAAGAGTTTTTTCTCCCTTTTTCCCTTCCCCCCTTTTGAAACAAACTGAAATTAAAAAAAGTGCACTATTGCCCTCCGGGGTTTATTTCCTTTCTTTTATTACCGTCTAAAGAAAGGTTGACTAACCAACCAAATCGTAAGGGCTTTTATCTCCTTTTTTAAAGCGTGATAAATCGGCTAATATGAAAAAAGACATTTTCTTTATTTAAATAAATTTTTCAGGAAATGTAAAAGCTTTGTTTTCAACAAACTGAGAAAGGTTTTTGTTTTTATCGTTAAAAATAGTAGTTTTACCTTAAAAATAGGTAGTTTTAAGTAGATTTCTTTCAGAAAAATTTTTTTTTTTATTTGCTAATAATAATTTATTTTCTAGCTAAGTACCCACTACCACTAAACTGTACTACCCCGTACAACTCCTTACAAGCCCTACTACCATCTAACACTCAATATTACTCCTATTACCCAAACTACCCTCCACTACTACCGCTACTACCCCCAACCATCCCTTACTACCTCCTACTACCCCCTACGACTTCCTACTATCCCCTAATACCCCCTACTACCCCCTAATACCCCTACTATTCCTTATTGCCCCCTACTACCCCTACTACCCCTACTATCCCCTACTATCCCCTACTATCCCCTAATACCCATTACTACCCCTACTACCCCTACTACTCCCTACTACCCCCTACTACCCCTACTACCCCCAACTACCCCTTACTACCTCCTACTACCCCCTACGACTTCCTACTATCCCCTAATACCCCCTACTACCCCCTAATACCCCTACTATTCCTTATTGCCCCCTACTACCCCTACTATCCCCTACTACCCCCTACTACCCACTAATACCCCCTACTACCCCTACTACCTCTACTACTCCCTACTACCCCCTACTACACCCTACTACACCCTACTACCCCCTACTACCCCCTACTACCCCTTACTACCCCCTACTACCCCCTACTACCCCCTACTACCCCCTACGACTTCCTACTATCCCCTAATACCCCCTAATACCCCCTACTACCCCTACTATCCCCTACTACCCCCTACTACCCCCAACTACCCCTTACTACCTCCTACTATCCCCTAATACCCCCTAATACCCCCTACTACCCCCTACTACCCCCTAATACCCCCTACTACCCCTACTACCCCTACTACCTCTACTATTCCCTACTTCCCCCTACTACCCCCTACTACCTCCTACTACCCTAATACCCCTACTACCCCCTACTACACCCTACTACACCCTACTACCCTAATACCCCTAATACCCCTAATACCCCTACTACCCCCCTACTATCCCTTACTACCCCTAATACCCCTCTAATATTCCCTAATACCCCTACTACTTCCTACTACCCCTACTTTTTTGCTGCGAAAACACTATCTATTTTTATTTTTTAGTCAGATTTGTACCTTTTTTGGCAAGAAAATACACTTGCTAGGCAGACCAATCCTTTTTTGATAAGAAAATACTCTTTTGAGGCAGATATGGACCTTTTATTGGCAAAAAGACTGGGAAAAAAGCTTCTTTTTTATGGTGTACTTTTTATTTCAGATCCATCCATTGTACGGCAACGCGTTGATCAAGGCGTACACGACGCATAACGTAACATTCGCTCAAAAAGACGTTTTCAACACTCAGGGCGTCACGGGGCCGAGACTTCCGAAAAAAGTTTTGAACTTTTTCGTCAGATCCGCTGCGTCGAAAAGGTTCCATCAGAGTTGTTTTTGAAGAAAAAAAAATTTCTAAAAAATTGTCTCAAAAAAAATTTGTATTTTCCTAAAGAAAAAAAAAATTGTTTGGATAAAAAAAAATTAATAAATTATTTGCATTTGAATGTTATTCGTGTTAATTTTTGATATTTTGAAGAAGAGGCTACTTAAAGAAGGAAAACATGATAATCCTTTTAGCCTTTTAAATCCTAGAATTTCCCTTAAAATTATGCAAGGCTGGGATTTGTATCAGGTGACATTAAACCCCTCTGGGACATTAGAGGGTCGATGAGTGAGCGACGCCCCTCCTCCACGACGAATAATTGAGTCGGGAGGAAGGATTTTCGAGTGCAATTCTGCGGAAGGCAATAATGGAAGGTAGGATGTACTTTAGGCCAGGTGTGTAGCCTTATTTATTCACAAGTTTAATCCCCGCTTATGGTCCTCCCAGACTCGCACACCCCTTTTCCTTACGTTTCTCATCAACATTTCAAACCCTACGGACCAGTCAAGAAACAATGGCCCACTTACCGGACCTAACGGCCAAAAAAACTTTCCTTTTTCCCCGAATCGACGAAACGAAGCAATTAGTGTCTTTACAACCCCTAGAGCTGACTCAATACCTTTTTTCGGAAAAGAAAATTTGCTCGTCGATCTTGAAAAAAGAGATCCTAACTAAAGTCCCTTTGTGCTGAAAGGCAGTTATGGCTTCTTTCCCCTAAGAAAGTGCATTTAATGGAGCCATCACGGCGAGACTCTATTCAACTTTTTTTCTTAGTATGCACAAAGTTTCATATCCCCGCACTATTCTCGGAATGACAAAAAAAAAGCAAATTCTGAACTTTTATTGATCTTTTACTGCAGAGGGTTCACAGTTGTAATTCCTAATGTGCGTAGGATTTGAGCAACCTGCGGGATGTGTTCTCGATGTGCTGGGACGACCATGCAGCGATTGGTGCCGGAAATATATTGGCAGCTCATGCCCGGACTGCCGCAGCAAGGCTGTCCACCTGGAGTGCACTGCAGAAAACGTTTATTTTATGTTCAATTTATTAACTTACAGGATTTCCGTTGGTGATGCAGTTTGTAGTCACGATCTGGCTTGGGTTGATGTTTTCCATTTGCATGAACTGCTGTATGCCTTGAATTGTGTTCAAATTTAGCTGAGCGTTGACCGCCAGGAGGACGCTTATGAAAAAAACCAATTTCAACATTTTCACAAAAAGTGATACTGTTTTGGGGTGTGCTGTCAATTATATAGTCTCAATCTTTTTAACCTTGAGCTTCAACGTTTGAAGTTATCTTACTGTATGCATAATTGAATTATTTTGCGTTGCAACATTATTTGTCACTTTTCCTTGAAGTCGTATAAGTATGGTTCTCTCAATCTAACACCAGGCCCACAAGTACAATCTGAATCGAATTTCAATGGATAGAACTTCTGCTTGGCAGTATCATCATCATCTCTACTGTCTTTCTTTACGATGTGTTAAATGGGAGATATAATGAAGGTGCTTCCATTGCCTCATGCTCAACTGCGACCTACAATCCATACAAAAACTACAACCCCATATAAACCTAATAACCCCAATAAAATCACCTATTATCCTCCTAAAAGTTCAGAAACCACTTGAAACAGCTAAAACTGAACGGAACCTCACAACCAATAGGTACCCCCTGTATCCCCTAGGAACCCCTGTATCCCCTGGGAACCCCTACAACCAATAGGAACCCCTGCAACCCCTAGGGGCCTCTACAACCAATAGGAACCCCCTACAACCAACAGGAACCCCCTGCAACCCCTAGGGACCTCTACAACCAATGGGAACCCCCTGCGACCCCTAGGAACCTCAACAACCAATAGGAACCCCCTGCGACCCCTAGGGACCCCTACAACCAATAGGAACCCCCTGCAACCCCTAGGGACCTCTACAACCAATAGGAACCCCCTGCAACCCCTAGGAACCCCTGCAAACAATAGGAACCCCCTGCAACCCCTAGGAACCCCAAAAAGCCCTAGGGTAAAAGGCGTGGAAGAAAGAAATCTACTTATAGCTACCCCTGCAACCCCTAGGGGCCTCTACAACCAATAGGAACCCCCTGCAACCCCTAGGAACCCCAAAAAGCAATAGGGTAAAAGGCGTGGAAGAAAGAAATCTACCTATAGCTACCCCTGCCACCCCTAGGGGCCTCTACAACCAATAGGAACCCCCTACAACCAATAGGAACCCCCTACAACCAACAGGAACCCCCTGCAACCCCTAGGGACCCCAAAAAGCCCTAGGGTAAAAGGCGTGGAAGAAAGAAATCTACCTATAGGAACCCCTGCAACCCCTAGGGGCCTCTACAACCAATAGGAACCCCCTACAACCAATAGGAACCCCCTGCAACCGCTAGGAACCCCAAAAAGCCCTAGGGTAAAAGGCGTGGAAGAAAGAAATCTACCTATAGCTACCCCTGCAACCCCTAGGGGCCTCTACAACCCTACAATCGAGTACAACCACCCATAAACTTCCTACAACCACGAAACCCCTACAATCTCCTAAAATGACTCGAAAAGCACCAAAACTGGAAGAGAGTAAAACCCTAAAACCCATTGATCTCATCAAAATCCTGCTACTACCCCTTTCAACCCAAAAAGTGACAAAAATACTGCAGAAGTCCATATGATCCTCAAAATTTGCAATATGCTTTGTACTTCGTATTTCATGATCTTTCGGTGGTCTAACCCTTAAATTTTAACACGTTTGGGTTCAGGAAGTAAAGAACTCCTACTGTCGTTCACCATAAAAAGGCAACTCTTCAACTATATGTCTATCAAAGTGTAGAGGGAATTATTTCTTCAGGTGCCATTGATAGGAGTTAGGTAGAGCTGTTAATTGCGTTTAAGTGAAAATCTAAAATTCAATGTGCTGTAGCTCATGCCTCTATTGGACACGGGAATCTGCATTGGAGTAGAGGAAGTTAAAAAGTATGGCTTGTTAGGCCTTAGGTTATGCTGTACTAATCTTTGGTGAAGATTTATCTCCTTAATAACACCAAGTGCTCAGAAGCACTAAATGATATCAAAATGTTTGGTTTGAAAAATATTTGAGGAAATGCTATTGAAAATAAATTTTATTTAATACAAATCGAACAAAGATGTACATAAAAAGTACAGTTTCAAGTTTATTGGATGGGATTCTGAGTGGTGACTCCAAAAGTACGGAGAATCTGGACGATCATCGGAATGTGTTCTCTGTGAGCAGGCATGACCATGCATCTGTTACCTCCTGAGACGGACTGGCAAGTCATGACCGGGCTGAAGCAGCAAGGTTGACCTCCAGACGGTGAACACTAAGGAAAATATAAGAAAAAAGAATTCTTTAAGCATCACTTACGGTGTTTCCGTTGGGGATGCAGTTAGTGGTCACGAGTTGGCTAGGGTCGATGTTTTCCATGTTGAGGAATCCTTGGATACCTTGCGGGGTACTCAAATTGAAGTTCATACCCTGCATGCCTGGCATCTGAGCGCTAACAGCCACGATGGCAACGCTAAGTAAAAGAACTGATTTCATCATTTTTGTTGGTTTAAGGAGTCAACTGATACTTTGTTTGGTAAAACTAGGCTGTTATATACTCTGATTTTTTGAGTTTATCTATGAGATAATGTTGACCTTAAAAATTCAAATTTACGTTCAAAGTCGTTAAGTTACGTTTTTCCTTGAGGGCTTTGATTAATTGTCGAAAGATAACGGGAGGGGATTTCGAAATGATGGGAAAACGAGGAGGGGGGTCGTCAGACAGTAACGTTCGACTTGTAATGCAGATTCAGATTATCCTTGGTGATTGCGTGTGATTGTGAAGTGGCGTTGCACTCAAGGGGTCTCTTCCGTTCGCTATTCAAGCACTCGAGGACCCTACGCAAGGGCCCCAACCTTCCTCTCACTGCCGAGGGTCGGGATTAACTTTTTGTCGAAAGTTGCCCAGACTCGATTGTCGCAAATTGCGAGCCATTGAAGAGCCTCCCTCGTCTTCTCATCATTCCGCAAACCGTTTCGCTCCTATTCTCACCAAAGCCCCCTTCAATCAAAACCTCATTTATCCCATATTGAAATATTCACATAAATTAAACTGAAGACTAAAATCTCAGATTAAGTTGAAATTCCAAAATACCTTTCCTTGCCTTTACCTTCTGAGGCCCTACCCTTTTTATGTCTCAAATTTGGTGAATATCGGTATTTTCTACCTAAATCTTCGGTTTTAGGGTGGGCGGAACACTGCCACGTTCCTTGTGCCAACCTCTTAAGGCCCTACCCTGTGTATGGTGAAAATTTGGTGAAGATCTGACTGGTAGCACCCGAGTATGGAATTTCACCAAAATAACATACAAACATCAATCTATTGAGGATTCCAGGTACCCGATACCTCAAACTATAGTACATATATGTATTGTACTAGTACATACATAGTACCATGAGGTCTGAAAAGAGATTCAGCTTCTAGTTTCACCTATCAGCCTCTTTTTTAAGGAGTAGTTAACAAGTTTCATACTAGAGCGAGATAAAAATCCGTACCTCAATTCACTATAGCAATTTAATTAGTTTAAAATCACGGAAACAAACGTAAAGGCCAAAAAAATGGCATGAAAATTTACCAGATCCTCTCTCTTTAACCGGGAAAAAGAAAAAAAGAAATGCAAATTTTTGATCATCAATATCTCATGAACGGCTGGACCAATTTTGACACCGGAAAGCTCGTTAGACGAAAAATTTTAAAAACTTTCCTTTTGTACTCAACAGTCAAATCCCTAGAACCCATAGTTTTGGAGCTAGAGGACGAAAACTCAAAAACGTGTCGATTTGGGACCGTTTTTCAAGATGGCGGACGATGGTGGGGTGGGGATGACGAAAACTTGAATTTAGAACTACCTAATTGTCCAAAACACGATAAAACAATAAAATCCAATTTTGCATTTCATGTAAGGTGGACTCCCTTTTTCGATCTTCATTGACTGAACCTTCCATAACCTTCCTAAATGGTTCGATTTTTGATGGTTTTTGACCTTCTTGATTGATCAAAAAAAATGTAGAGACATTTAGGATGGACGTAAGGGGATTTTATCGCTCTTTTAGGATCTACGACGTTTAAATAAAATAATTTTTTTAGCGGATTTTGAAATTTGGAAAAATTGAAGTTTTTAATCGCCTGTAAAAACTTTTCTCTTCAACCGATTTTAGCAAACTATTTTTTCATCAACGCAGAATTTTGTCTTCTTTAATTTACTACTAATGTGTTTTCCACATAATATGTCCCGTTTTTTAGTTATATGCAGAAAACCGAAAAAAGTGGAGATTTTTGGGCTGCCAAAAGTTGTGCCGGGACCGCATTTATTGGCACTCTTCATAAACATGTTATTGGGACCCAAATAAACCATTAATAAAAATAAAATTGTTAACCATTTGAAGGATAGGGCCCTTCAAACTGCTCTGTAGACTGGATTAAAATGAAGCTATTGCGGTCGGTGATATGTAGGCATCACTTGAAGCTCATACAATGGATATCAAGTTTGAGACTTCAGAGATAGAAGAATATTGTAAGGAATTTACATACAAGAAAAACGAATTTTTGATGTTATAATATATACAAAATAAAATCATTTATATTTCCAATAACAGTCATGATAAGATTCCAAAAAATAAGATTTACATTTTTATCCTTGAAGTAGGGGAAGAAGGTTGTTCTTATTGAGGCCGAGAAGGTTCGGGAACCCGCTCATGTTCATGTTCATACCGGGCATATTCATCCCAGGCATAATAGCCGACGCTGCTGACACTGCAGAAAGGACGAGAACGACCAAAAAGACGAGCTTGAGAAGTTGAGACATGGTTCGCTTTTTCCAACTGAATCGTAGTGAAAACCCAAACCTCTTTTTATGCCTACGCCCCGTTTTCCCCCCTCAGCTATCAACCTGTTTTGAATTTCCCTAATCGCCTTCAGATAATAGAATCTTTTTTTTTAGACTTTTCTTCCATGAATAAGCAATGCTCTTGATTAATGCCTTAGATAAGAATCGTCGCTTTCAACTTTTCTCAACTTTTTATTCTTCAATCAACATTTTCTTCAAGGAATCAATCGAAGACTTTTTATAATGAATCGATAGCCAAGATATTTCGGAACAAAAAAGTTGTTTTATGATAATTGAATTCCAATCAGATAGCAAGAGGATCGATATTATCCATTAGTCATTGAACTATGAATCGTGTAATGCTCACAAATCAGGATTTCAAGCAAATTATTCATATTCGAAGTCAAAATATTGGAAAGAAATGGTGGAAAGAAAAAGGCCCTTAAAAGTAGGATATCCTCAAGTTATTACTTACAAGGAAAACATCAACTATTTCTTATTTCAATCGTAATAAATTGGGAAAATAAATCAGGAAAAGTTAAATAAGATTCGAAAATTGGCTCCCGGACGGGAATCGAACCCGCGTCTACGAATTGGTACTCCAACGTGCTATCCATTACACCACCGAGAACTAATAATGAATGGATAACATTTCGGGAAGACAATCGACAGCTTTCGTTTTCTCAACCGTTTGGCGCCAATTTTCAAATCTCTTCAACTTTTCATTCATTATTTGGTAAATTCAAATATTCCCGCCTGAAAGTCCTTCAACTAGAGGTATTCCATTCAATTGTTCTCAATTGAATTCAATTGAATTCATTATCAGTTCTCGGTGGTGTAATGGATAGCACGTTGGAGTACCAATTCGAAGACGCGGGTTCGATTCCCGTCCGGGAGCCAATTTTTGAATCTTATTTAACTTTTCCTGATTTATTTTCCCAATTTATTACGATTATAATCCTTGTAATCGAAAATTAATAATTAGATTGATATTTCTTATTTCTGCAATACGAAACATTCAACAAAAGAAAAGGGGAGGAAACATTTGGTGAAGTGTCCAAAGAGTTGGAAAGCGTGCAAAGCCTTTTGTTTCTGAGCACAAAGTGAGCTGAAGGGGGCGATAAAAAGAGAACGAAGGGAGCTAATTGAAAGGGAAAGCAAAAAAAGATCGATTTTCAGATTCACTGCTTGAGTAGCACTTGAAAAAAGGTCAAAACTATGCGATTTAGTTGTTTTTCGATAACGAGAATTCGAAAACATTTTATGTAAACTCATAAACTTCTTATATCTGAAGTACGAGTCGAGAGTTACGTTCGGCATATTAAAATTTGTTACTGGGCCAGAGGGTTTCCAGTGGTTCAAGTGTACGGTCGAGAGGATATTGTTGAAGTGGTTTCCCTCTCAACCGCCAGTCTATAAACATGTCGCGGGCAGGTTAGACAGGTTAGACCCCGGACAAAAGGGAGGGACCCGCAGCTCTGACCAATATCCTCTCGTCGCTTCCCAAACAGCTGACTCTCCATTGTCAAATGGCAAACGGCTCTAAAAGCCTCTCGAAACCAACAATTGATCGACTAAAAAAAGGTCTCCTCCAACATTTTATAATTGGCTCGTTCAATTTTAATTGTGTTGACAATATTTTAACACAGGAGTTTTCAGTAATCAGGGGGCTTTGATTAAACTCGAAAGTTGATATAATGTCGAATAACCTGTCCTTGTTAATTGTGATCCCCCTCCCGGAGTTTGTAACCTAATGAGCGGAGTTCACATTTTCTATCAAAGGTTTCAACTTTCGTGATCTAATCAAAAATATGAGCGCCATCTTGTTTTTTCTTTATAAGCTGTCAGGAACAAGGTAAGCTGTGTTTTTGACTAGAAAACGTGGGTAAACAGGTCTTGTAATGGATAATCATCGATGCGTTTTAATGTAAACATGGGGCTGCGACTGCCAAAGTTCCCACGCTCCAGATTTACAACTGGACGAGGGTTTCCTTAATAGCCAAACCAGAAGGGGTTGAGTAAATATGAATTTTGTATGGAGAAGGAACCGCTTTATTCAAACTTTATGATAAATTGGGGCTATGCAGACCTCTCCACAAAAACCGATCTCTTTCACCAAAACATTTTCGTTAGTAGATGGAAGGAATGCAGCTTGCAATGGATTCAGAAACCGTTGAAATATTCAAGGACATTTTCAATTATCGTTTTCATTTTGTCTCTATTAATACAGAATAAGAGGTGAAACCCGTGGGAATTTTCGGTCAGGGGAAAAATTTAATTAACATTTTTATTAGTGGGCGAAAGGTTTGGGGGCTTTAATTGCGAAACTTTTTTCCCCGCGAACAAAAAACTGTGGGTTGCTTCGGTTGGGAAACTAATCCGGAGAAGTCGGACTCCTCGGATGGAATCTCTGGAGCTAAACAGTTCAACGTAATTGTCTCTAACTTGGGGTTTTGACCGCAACAATCCGACTCTCGTCGTGACTTCGGCTTTTGAAATTACCCGACGCCCCATTGTTCTAATTTGCAAAGAGGACCCGCAGTTTGTGGCCATTCCTTAATTGTAATTCGCCCTTTTGACGATTTAATTAAAATCGTGAAAAACAAGGGCGTTATGGATTTCGGGATCCCTTAACGAGGGTAAGTCGGTAACGCTGAAGGGCTATCAATCTCGGAGAGGCCCTTGCGGTCTCCTCTGCGGGTTCCCGAGATACCTTCCTATGTAAACATTAACCCAAAACCCTTCCATGTAAACTAGGCTAAAACATTTTGCGGTATCAACCAAATTAAGTCAAAGATTACAAAACTGGATCTAAATTGCAAATTATCCTCTTAAAATAGGCCTATTTTTTCGGACGGATGGTTTTTTAAAAGAAAAATGTACTCGCTGTTTCCGTTGATTTTATTCGTAGTCGCTGCCTCGTGCACGCATAACCAGCTCAACAATCTATCCCAACTGCCGATGACGAATTGCGTCACGAACGGGAATTCCGTAAGTTCTACTGTTGAAATCGATATCGTTTTGATATAAGTGGGGTCATCAAGGATTCCCATATTTGGCGACGTGGGAGGAGGAACTTCATAGGGTAGCGATCAGGGTATTTATAGGGCGGAGATCAGGGTATACATATTATGGTGGTGATCAAGGTATTCAGATGGTAGCGATCAGGGTATTAAGTGGGCGGATATGAGGTTATTGAGAGGGCGGAGAGTATTCAGAGGGAGGTGATCAGGGTATTCAGAATACTAACAAAGTGGTGATCAGGGTACATATTCAAATTGTGGGAATCAGGGTACTCATTGGGTGGTGATCAGGGCATTCATATGGTGGTGATAAGGGTATTCATGGGGTGGTGATCAGGGTATTCATAGGGTGGTGATCAGGGTATTCAATAGGTGGTGATCCGGGTATTCATAGCGTGGTGATAGGAGTATTCATCAGGGAGGTGATCATGTTATTCAATAGGTGGTGATCCGGGTATTCATCAGGGTGGTGATCAGGGTATTCATGAGGTTGGTGATAAGGGTATTCATCAGGATTGTGACCAGGGTATTCATAGGGTGGTGATCAGGGTATTCATCAGGATGACCAGGGTATTCATCAGGATGGTGATCAGGGTAATAATCAGGGTGGTGATCAGGGTATTAATCAGGGTGGTGATCAGGGTATTCATATGGTGGCGATCAGGGTATTCATAGGATGGTGATGATGGCATTCATATCGTGTTGATCAGGGTATTCGTCGTGTGGTGATCAGGGTATTCATATGGTGGTGATCAGGATAAAACAACTTTAAAGAATCTTCTCATTGGTTCAAATATTGACGGTTTTCTTTATTACAGTGTACACATGGAGGACAAGTCTGCTGTTTGCATCCGATAATAACGTGCCAGCATTCATGCGGTGGTGACAAATGTCTAGTCGACCCAGTCCACCGAGGTCACATACCTATCATACAACAACTCCTCGCATCTGCCAACATCACAACTCAACGCCCTATCCAATAAAAAATTGTATATTTTTCAAATAAAGTCTTTAAAACGCCATTTGGTCGCACTTGAGGAGGACAAAAGATCCAAAGGATTAACGGAAAACCACGTCTTTGGTAAAGGTTAATAGTTTTCGACGAGTGCCCTTCGGGTTCTGGCCGATTAGCCGTCCCCCCTCCGGGCTTCTATTGTGGCCTCTCAAGGGCCATCGAATACGGCCCGATGATCATCTGAGTCACGCCCCCCTGCTGTACCTTGTTTAGCCTAGCACAAAAGAGTTTCACGCGCTTCTGAACCTTTTGGCAGCAAAGCCAAAACTAATGAGTTCCCGTTAAACATTCTTGAACCGCTGACACCAAAGATCTTCATAATCTCGTTAGCGCTATAGACTACTTAATGAAAATGAAAAATTCCAATTATGCAAGGTGTGTTGACTTGAAGATAATTAGCTTAAATGAAAGATAAGAAGGAAACGGGGGATGTTTCACACTCAATTAGATTATTAGCCAAGGCGAAGGGTAAAGCCCCTTTCAGAACCTGCCCTCAGGGCACCCTGAATATTTATATTGATTAACCCTAAATTCCATCACATTGATTGATAACATAAAAGAATTTCCCTCGGCTACTAGGCTAAAGAGGGAATACATTACCTGAGTTTTTAGAGGGAAAAGAGTTCGTTTGAAAGTTTGGGCAATATATCAGAGTTCGCGGAGGAGTCTACATTCGCCAGGTGTCGGTCTTTTCGAGTTGAAATATGGTAATTTGTTGCCCTTAGGAAGGGTTGCGTTCGAGGCATCTGGAAAAGCGTATTCTCATATTCCCCACCTCCTCAAGAGGTCTATAAGGGGAAAATACAAAACTCCCTTTAACTCCGACCAAACTCTCGGACAAACTCGCGGTAGTTAGAGGGTTCGAAACTCGGAAGAGGCAAGAATTATGCATGGCACATTAGAGTTTACCGCGAGGCACGATTGGCGATGATAAAAAGAGGCTTTTACGTCCTTTCTTTTTCCTTGAATAAAGATTGAATGGAACCCTTTTATTCCCCTCGTGGTTACCCCATTAATAAACAATTCGAGAGCAAATTCCTTGACATCTGTATATATCGCGAAGGCCATTTCCGTTTTACGTTTTTTACCCCCGTCTTCCCTTCTTCCGCTTTTACGCTACGGTCCCTTGAGTTATGTCCGGCGTAAATCTTAGGAGGCGCACCTTACAGACTCTTATTTTCACTTCCGTTTTCTTCCCACATCGAGAGAATCCGTTCCTTATGTTTTTTCCTGTTTTGGAAGAAGGGAACTTGTCAATGTTGAGGACTAAATGAGGGCAGTAGCTTGAAGAAGTAGGTTGGAAAACAGGTAAAGGAATTTGAAATACTACAGCAACAGTCTGGAAGAAGGTTGACCAGCAGAATCATCATAGAAGAAGGTAGGTGAGTATTGGCTAGCAGATACCCTCTGGAAGATAGTGAAAGCAGGTATTGACCGGTAGAATCATCCAGGAAGAAGGCATTCATGTACTGTCTACCACAAAATAGCTGCAGAAGATAAAGGAAGGGATAAGCAACAAATATCTGGATGAAATCGGCGGTTCAATGATGAACGATGATGGTCTTTAAAGCTCAACTACCAGTTTTTTCATATCCTGGACATCTGCTGGAAAAACTTTCGTCTGTTTTCGTGCACTTTAATATCCCCTTGCTGAAACTTTCAAAGAATGAAGAGCATCCCCCCACCCGTTTCCAAACTGCAGGTACGAAGGCTGTCGAATATTTTATTCAGACCAGTCCGGTCTTGAAATTGCAATAGAAGCGGGTGCATATTGATGAAGGGACGGAAAATTATCGATCAGAAAGAGAGACCTCTCCCCTGTCACTTGGCGACATCTGGGCCAGCGACAACTGTTGAAGGGGGCCCCTGTCGAAATCGAATGTAAATAAAGGGGGAGACCGGAAAAAGTACACCGGTGTCATCAAGAATCCTTCCCTTGTTTCACTCCGATAGCCCCTACAACCAAAAGATTCAAATGCCAATTAATAAACGAGAAATTATGTCCCCTTCCATTTTTTCCTATTGAAAAATGGCCCCCAATCTCAATGAATACTGATTCCTTTTTTACCCCAAAGACTTAATGACTGCTATCAGTATCGAATTGAAATTAATCGCATGCGGTCTTTTGAATATAAAACGTGATTGATACAGAACTCGTTTTTGAAAGCAGAGATGACCGATTTCTACAGCAACATTATGGGACTCTAAAACGTCTTTCCTTCCAAACCATTGGATGCAAATATAATCTTAAGCAATTTGGAGCAAGGAAGATAATTAAAAAAAATTGTTTGCTCTACATTTTTATTGTCTTTAGCATATTTGATTAGCCATGTCCCATAGCGAGGTGAGCAAGGAGGCTAACTGGATCCAATAGGGCAGCAGAGACCACGAAGACAACCGCTGCTGTAGCAAGGACGAAGGTATTCATTTGAAGTGCTTAACAAAATGACTTAAAATATCCACATTAGCGAACACTTTTATACTTCGTTATCGCCTGCATATTTTGAGATTTGCCACTGAGGACATTGATTTTCGAAATCAAAGGTTGTATGATAATTTTCTTTCTGTATATAAGGTTTCGTCGTTTAGCAAATTTGTTTTCTCGCTATAAGTTTAAAATGCGTTTCCTGTTGACAATCGTTCTCTTCCTTCTTATATCTGCTGCCATCAGGATGAAGATCAGCTCCAGCGAAGACTGAGTTTTTTTCTACTTTTTGATACTTCCATGTACATATTTTGTGAATAAATTTCGTTTGATGTAGAAATTTTGGTGTTTTGTTCTTTTAATTACATTGACTTCATTTCGACAATCAATGGACTTCCGGAAAATTGAATGATCCAAAAATAGAGGGTAAAATTATAATAGGATTTATATGATATATGGTGACCAACAACTATAGTGAAGCAAAAGCATTGAAAAATGGAGAGCATTCTAATCTTCCTGAGTGGAGGAATAATGAAGGAGTTTCTTCGTTTGAAAATGGTTGAATTGAAGACAATAAAAGGGGCTTTTTCTCAGTGTTTTGACAGCTGAATAATTAGGGGAAAGCATCTACAGGTCAGAAAAGTTATTAAACCAACCCTTCGGGCCTAAACTGTTGATTCATCTCGAGCAAGTTTCCCATAAAGAGCCGAGACTTCTCTTTAAACTTACCAACTCCCTTTTCCTTTTCAAAACTCGAAGATTAAGAGAGCGAAATGACGGACAGATTTCCGTCTAAGTGCGTAAACAATGGCGAGCGTGTTTTGGGAAAACGTCACATGTTAAAAGGGGAATTTGTTTTCCCTGTTGGGAAAAGCTTCTTTTGGAAGATCCAGGAACGTCCTGGGTAGGGGAAAGTTTAGAAAACTTTTTGGTAGATTAAACGTCACGATGCGTCCCAACTTCATACTCACCAAAAGTAGATATAAGCTGTCCTTTTCGAATATCGTCACCTTGATGCATAAAACGATTGTTTATATACAGTGCCAGCTACTTTTGTCTTAAGGGGCCGTGAAAACAGTTATTCAATGATAGCTCATAGAAAAATGATCCGATCTGGACCGGACTTTTTTTAAAATGAAGCTTATTTATTTCTCCGCGCATTCCACTAAACTTATTGTAATAAAAATAAATCTTTGTAGTAAAAAAAAAAATGTTTAAATTTTTTTTTAAACTTTTTAAAGAATTGTTTAGTGAAATGCGCTCCACATAACAAAGAACATAAGTATGCAAATTTTGAATCAATTCCGATGACTCAATATTTAGTTATCATTGAAATACTATCTCAACAAATTTTGAATCACGCGGGTTTTTCAACGAATCAAAGACAAGTTGGCGGAGAGAACCGGCTCCTCCTGCCAATTGAAGGGGAGGGATGAGTTTTAAAACCCTCGTGTTATGCGGGTCGCCCCGCCCTGGAAAGACCGGCGCTGGATGGGCCCTTAAGACACTATTTTGTTAGGACCAAACGTTCCGGAGTTATGAATACTATTTACCCATCTAGGTGGCCTCTGGTGGCCTCTACTGGAGGATTTTGACCTTTTATCAACAAGAAGTATATTTTACCGGAAATAAGTCATTGGATTTCAAGGAATGAAAAAAAGGGAAGCCAATAAATTTGAAATTCCCAACAGTTTTGGTAGGGTGGCTCATCATTTTTCTTGAGAGGCGCAAACGCAATAACTCTCTTGTCAATGTTATCTAATTACCGGGAAGCCTTTTTCTCGACCCTTTCCCATTCCGGGACCGTGTATCACAGTTTCCCGACCCCTACGGAAAAAAAGGGCCATAAATCATCGGCTTTGATCGATGGCCAATTCTCCCCGAAATAAAAATATGAATCGCTTTTGGGATTCTGTGGTTTTGCTTTGAACGCCTGTCGATAACAAAGTCTTCTTTTCAGTCAAGATAAGGGTTTTCTTCAGAATTTATGGTGTTATAATTCAATTCCTTTGCGTTCTTAAGGGTGGATGGACTTGACTTTATTAATGCTTTTATAAAATACAAGTTTCAAATTAATGAAGGCCCTTTGGAGGGAGTTTCGAGTGGGAAGGGGCCTTTTCGCTAATCCGATAGCCTCGCTTGAATTCATCTCCTGGGGACCGTGAAGCAATTTTCGTGATATCATCATCTCCCGATGATCGAGTCTTCCGATGGAAAAGGGAGGCCGGGATTCTTCGAGTAAATGGACAAGGCGCTCCCAATCGGCTTACTGGCCCGCTTCTTTTCCAACTCGAACCCCCCTACTCACCACCCTTAATCCAGAAGGGCAAATTAATATCCGGATAATATACGCTCGGTTTTCCATCTCTGTCCTCACGTTATAATCCGTTTTTTTGAATTCTCCTATCAAAGGAAAGAAATAATTGAAATTTCTAAAAAAAAATTACTTTTTTGTTTGCTCTTTCGATCGTTTTTTTTTTATCAGTAATTTCCTTTTGCAGATTTTTTTTTATTACTTTTGGGTATTGAATAAAAATCAAGATTTTTGCATCATTTCAATAATTGGGTTGTACTCAAGAACTCGCAGGCCTCCTTAGAGGAGTATTTTAAGGTTCCTCTGGAAATAAATGTGGCTTCTAAATAAAAAAAAGCCTCTAGCCTCGGAGCCGCCGTGAGGACCACCTCAATAGCCTACTTTCCTACGGAAATCCGATAAAAGGTCAAAATCCTCCTGAAAAGTGTCTTCTTTGTCGTAAAGAAGGTCAAAATACTCCTTAAAAGTGTCTTCTAAGTAAAAAAAAAGTCAAAATCCTCCTTAAAAGTGTCTTCTTTGTCGAAAAAAAGGTCAAAATACTCCTTAAAAGTGTCTTCTAAATCAAAAAAGGTCACAATTCTCCTTAAAAGTGTCTTCTAAATCAAAAAAGGTCAAAATCCTCCTGAAAAGTGTCTTCTTTGTCGAAAAAAAAGGTCAAAATACTCCTTAAAAGTGTCTTCTAAATCAAAAAACGGTCAAAATCCTCCTGAAAAGTGTCTTCTAAATTAAAAAAGGACAAAGTCCTCCTGAAAAGTGTCTTCTTTGTCGAAAAAAGGGTCAACATTCTCTTTAAAAGTTCCTTTTTTTGTTTAAAAAAAGGTCTAAATTACATTTAAAAAGCCTTTTTCTTGTTAAAAATTGCTAAGAAAGCGAAATAAATGCAAAATAAATACAAAAGAAAAATAGATTTTTATAATTCTACATTGAAAAATTCGAAAAATAATACAATTTTGTTCATATGTGAGTTACAGCAGCGAAAATATAGTCGAGAGGGTCAAGAGGGTTGGCAACAAGTGCAGCTGAGATGATGAAAACTCCAACGGCGACTGCCAACAAAATATTGCTCGAACCCATTCTAATTTTTCACTTAAAGTGGGTTCTCGAGTTTTTCACTTTATATACTTGAAGGAAACGAATTTATTTTGTTTTTAATTGCTAATTTTTTAAAAATTTAAGGGCAACACTGAAGGTCATGACATTGCAGATATGAAGTTTTTTCTTTTGTTTTAAATAAAAAGTTCTAATTCAAACTTGATGATTTTTGTTGATTAGCCATGTCCTACTGCGATGTGGAAAGCGAGGCTGCTGACTGGGTCGACAAGAGCAGCGTAGACTGCCAAAATCGTGGCCGAAACGACAAGAAGGAACCTTTTCATGACTTCTTATATTCACTAGCACAACAGGAAATGCAGTTTTCCTTTCCTAAAGCTAAAAAACTTCATTATATAGAGGTCGCGATTATCTCAAACTATTATTTCGTTGTCTAGATAACAAGGTTCCCATAAAAAACTCAAAATTTCCAAAAACTCCAACCTTGAAAAAATCTTTTTCAAACGATCTATGCAGTCCTTGGGCGAAAAAGGTCAAATTTTAAAATTCATGATAAAATTTTAAAGAAAAGAACATATATAGCAAAAGATTTTTAGTGATTTTCAAAAATTGTAAAATGCGTTCTGTAATTTTGATGATGTTTTTGCTTATAGCGGTTGCAGCCTTTCAGCTTCCCAAAGGACTCAATTTGCCAAACTCTGGAAAAAATGGCGACTAAATGAAAATAATTTTCATGTATGTTCAGTAAATAAAATAGATATCAAAAGTTTTTAAGTTTCTCAAAAGTGTAATTTCCTAGATAGATTTGGGAGAAATTCGGAATTTGGGAAGAAAATTAACCTCTCCACACACTCTTCACACATCCACCACGTTCCCATCCAACCTATAATATCTCCCTGAAATCGCTGAAGAAGGGGGTAGTGTAACCCTCGAAATGTAAACCTTCGTATTTTTCACGACTACGTTTTTGTATCATTTTTATGACCCCATTGTTATCAATATGTGATAAGGGAAGTTATCTAAGTAATTAAAAAATCATAAAAGTCCTAAAAAAAGTAGTCGTAAAAATGACGAAGGATTAGCGTACTAAATATGATTACCATTCTAGGTTTAAAAATCAGTTATAGTTGGATTAAAATTGAAGAAAAGAGAAGGGAAATGAGATTATTAAAGTGTAGACCGTTAGGGATGGTAGGATGTAAGTTTTGTATCAATTTTGCCATGGAAAACTCCATACAAAATAGAAAACTTGCTCTATATTTGAACAAAAACTTTCTGCATAATCTGGTTTTATGAAGTGGAACGAACGATACATCGATTTAAATAAACTTAGTAAGTTTATGGCCTCTAAAAGCATTTTTAAAACAAACTTTTTCATTAATTTTCGTATAAGAAGTTTTTTACAGGCGTGAATCTCGGAGGACATTCGTCGGAGGGTATTCTAATCCGTAAATCGAAACGTTTTTTTTCCACCCTCGTCCATATTAACCTTGTTTACTTAGGCTGGAGGTTTTTTCTAAATACAGTAAAAAACACTGCGTCCGCCCTTTTTTTTAGCCATGTTTACGTTCTTGACGTGAGATGTGTTGCAAAAAAGGAATTTAGGGTTTGTTTTTAGAATGTTTACACGGATTTGCGACACCTTTCTCAGGATAATACCTTCACGTTGGAAAAATAAAGGGATGATAACAAAATATAGGGTGGATCATAACTTTTCAACTTTCTCAATTAATCGGAAACAGGAATCAGAATCGTTTTTTCAGTTTTGTTTATTTCCTCCTATCCCCAAGGGGGTGAGGCAACGGGACTCTTGTAGTACAAAGGTATAGAAGGAGTATAACCATCAAAAAGGTTCAGCAGTTCTTGAGTTTTGGCTTGAAGTTTAGCTTTTTTTGGAAAATTCGACATCCAACTTAAATGATTGTTACCCACGAATTGGGGCTAAAGTACGAGAAATTGAAACAAATCAAATATTTTATAATGAGGGACGATTTTTCCAGAGGAAAACTCCCCCTCGTTTACTAATCACTCTGGGATTCAATTTGAAAGAGTGATTACGTTTTATTTATTTTAACAAGGGAGTGGGCTAAAATCACGTTGTTTCAGCTTTCCGGCTCTCAACTTTAAAGAGAAAAAATTTTTTTTTGTAAACTGCGGATTTGAAGGGCTACAAATCAAATTATTGGTATTATGAGTCAAAAACTCTTTTAAAACCAGCTTACGTCATTGTAGAATGAGATAAAAGCTGAGTAGAGCTTCTTTGTGGGTTATTTGGTTTGTGAGGGCAGAAACCAACCTCCCTCCCTTTGATATTCTCGTTTGTAAGGGCCACAATGTTATGAAAACTCAAAAATACGTAAAATTGCATATAATTGTTTAGTGACAATATGTAGCAGAAAAACATAAGATCGTTATTCTTTTACTTAGTAAAAAATTCAAAAATCAAACCAAAATCACATATAAAACATAAAAATTCGAATCCCTAACACAAATCTTCTTTTCAAGAAATCTAAAAATGCTCGTAGACAACCAAAAATGGCCTTTAGTTTACAGATAAAAAAAAATCCATAGAGCACATTAGGATAAAAATTTTAATTTATGTTGAACAAAATCTTATCGTTTTTGTTTACATACCAACTCATTTTTTTAAGGTGAAACATTTTTTTTAAATTTTTTCATTTTTAAATTCCTTATTGTGCCAAAAGGCTCTTATAACCATGATTTTGAGATTTTTGACGAAAAATTGGCTCTAAAAATGTTGATTTTAAGGTTTTCAATGAAAAACAGCCTTAAACTATTATGTTCATTTTGAGGTTTTTGACAAATTTTTGGGGATATTTGAAAATGAGCCTCCCCCCCACCACCTTGGGACAGCTTACGCCCCCCTAGGGCGCCCCCCCCCCAGTTTGGGAACCACTGTATTAAATCAATTATTTTAAATGGTTATTATTTTATTAGTTTTAATTGTTGGTTCTCGTAAACAGATCGAAAACGTACCGCATGTAATTTGGGGAATCAAACCAAAAGCAGTTTCCATCCCCCAAAACTTTGTTAATTGGAACAAAACTAATTTCATGAAAGTTTCATGCTCGTCCGAATCAAAACGTTGATCCTGAAATTTCTATCGAATTATTTTCGCCTCGTTTAACCTCAAGATAGAACCAAAAAATGCAATAAAACCATTAAAACGTTTTGAGGTTAGTAATAAGCGATTTTTTCGTTTTTTAAGGCAGAAACCAACCTCCCTCCCTTTGGTACATGGTCTCATTTACAAGGGCAGCAGCTTCCTGAGTTTTCTTGTTTGCCTTGGCAGAAGCCAACCTCCTTGCCTGCAGAAATCTCATTTGTAATGACCAAAGCTTGCTTTCTCCTCGGTCTAGTTTGGGAAGGCAGAAACCAGCCTCCCTCACTTTGGCAGAAACCAACCAAGTTAATAATAAATAATAAATTATTATTTAACCATAAAACGTTCATATTTTTATATCAAACTCGTTTCTCTAACTAAAAACTACATTTTAGACCAGAAATTTCCAAACTTTTTTCATAGTTCGCCCCCCGTTTAAACGAATGAAAACCTTTGCGCCCCCTCCCCCCACCAAAAAAAAGTTTTGAATGTTAACTTTCAGGTTCAGGTTGATTTGGAGGTTTTTGACGACAAAATAAATTGCACTTAAAACGCTGATTCCGAGGTTTTTTGACGAAAAATTGGCTCTTGATTTTAAAAGACGAAAATTTGGCTTTAGAAATGTTGATTTTGAGGTTTTTCATAAAAATTTGGCTATTAAAACTTTGATTTTGAGGTTTTTGGACGAAAATTGGGATTTAAGAATGTTGACTATGAGGTTTTTGACGAAAATTTGGCACTTTAAACCTTGATTTTGAGGTTTTTGGACGAAAATTAGGCTTTAAAAATGTTGAAAAGGAGGTTTTTGACAAAATAAATTACACTCTAAACGCAGATTTTGAGGTTTTTTGACGAAAAATTTGCTGTTGATTTTGAGGGTTTTTTCTCTCTCTTTTTAACGAAATTTTGGCATAAGAAATGACTTTGACTTTGACGTTTTTGACAAGAATTTGGCTCTTAAAACCTTGATTTTGAGATTTTTGACGAAAAACGGCTCTCAAAACTTTGATTTGGAGGTTTTTGGACGAAAATTAGGCTTTAAAAATGTTGAAAATGAGGTTTTTAACTAAAATTTGCCTCTTAAAAACCTCGATTTGGAGATTTTTCACGAAAAACGGCTCTTAAAACTTTTATTTTTATGAAAAATAGCTTTTAAATATATTCAGAAAGAAAAGAAAAACTAAATTTTAATTTTTGGGGGATATTTGAAAATCTCGAGCCTGCCCACGCCCCCCCCCCTGGTGACAACTTACGGCCCCCTAAGGAGGCGCGCCCCCCAATTTGGGAACCACTTTTTTAGACCTAATCTGTATCAGTTCAACACGACTGTTGTGCTGGTTTAGTCTAGTCAGAAGTTTGAAGGGGTTTTAAACCTAAAAAAACTTCGTCCATGGGGCCATAAAATAACGATTAATAAAATGTTAGGGAAAAAAAAGAAGATTAAGAAGTCTGCAAGGGTCATTACCCTTGAAAATCCGTCTCCGTCATTTTGAAAGTGATTGATACGTTTTCTCACAGGACAGAATCTCTAGTAAGTTTTATTTTAAACAAGAATAAAGTGAAGCGTTAACCTGGTTTTTAATCAATTGTAACCAATGAGAGGGTTTCAATATTGGCTTTCTAGAAGGGAAAAATACTTTGAAGGCAATAAGGGGTGTACAAGTGTCGGTCCGGGAAGGGGGAATCGTAAGGTTAACCAATTACACGTCACTGTGGTTTGAAATCAAACACTCAGGAATCCAATTAGACTTGAAAAGTGGGGGAAAGAGAATTGTCAAATCTCCTCCGGAACTTCCGCAATTCGAAAACAATTTCGGACATGTTTAAAATGTTGTTGGGACAATAAAGGTAATCGATCGATATAAATCAGGAGTATTACGTCCGACCCATTGTGCCCTACAAACGTGCTTATCTTTTAGCTACACAAAGAATTCAGGAAATATAATTTTCCCGGAAATAAGTGGTTTAGGAATATTTTACCTAAAGTGTCATGATTTGGCAATTGGTGCCTCTTAACCAGTGGTTTGGGAACGTGGGGGAGAATCGAGGATGGTGATGGGATGGTTTTGGGAGGGACATAATGGTGGGGGGAATACTCAACAAATTTTCTAGATTGTCGATATTTTTATTTTAAAAACTTTTAACCATGTTTCCCTTTTGTTTTCTTCGGCACCGATTCTCCCATAAACTCGAAGCAAACTACAAGACGCTTTTTTAGGACGATTTTGACATTTATTTTGAATTTTGTGTAGAGAAAAACGTCGGTCATCGTGTCTTTGTTCAATCTAGATAGGTTGTAGTCCTTAACTGAATAATAACCCTGAAAAAACGTATTAAAATAAGAATTTAAAAAAATAAATTTACTTTTGGTAATGGGCAGGCGTTTGTTACGTTTCGTTCACGTGCAATCTGGTTGAAAAATTTTGGGTCAATTTTTCTAACTAATGTACAAACACCGTCGATTTTGGCGTTGTAATAGTTTGGCTTCCATCCTCCATTGTTGTTTATCGATATGCTGATCAAGGCCTAGAAGTTCAACATCTTTTGGTAATAAACATCGTATTCCCAACTCAAAAATCGAAAACCTTAACAATTTTGGAAGAAAAATTATTGTTTTAGCTCAAGATAAAAAGCTTTTCTAGCAGAACGTCCTTGCCAAGTCACAAAATTTGTACTTAAAAAGCCTTAAAGCACCAAATTATGGGTAAGAACACATTGTGTAGGGTTTTAGATAAAAAAATCACTTTGGACACGTTTTCCTTAAAAACTGTTATTCCTAGAAAAAATTTATTGAAATAAAAGTTGTAGAAAAAATGTTTTTCCATTAATTGTCTAAGCTAAAATACCCTGTTTTATGTACTGAATCGAGCAAATTGAATATATTTTGTTTTACCGACAAATCATCGGAGACTTCAACAGGCATCGTTATATTAACAGAAACAGCCATTCCTGCTCTACCTTTTGACGTCATCTTGAAAAAGAAATCGGTCATCGGATGCTCATCAGTGCAGTTTTTAACTAACTGAATCGAAATTTCTGCAGGGCCCTTTAAAGTCACAAATTACCTCCCCGATTCTAGCAAAATGAACTAATTTACCATCAGACCAGCCGAAATGCAGAGTCTGAAATATAGCAAAAAGCACAGAATGTTCAAAATCATTTTGGTGTAAATTAAAACTTCATCCGCTCATCCTTTTATACCGAGGAAATACATTTTAATTCAATTACTGATATCACAATAGGAATCATCGAATTCATTAGTGGATATCAACGTTGAAAAGAAAAAGAGAGAGAAAAAAGGACGGCCGGCCGGACGGCACCACAGACAAATAGTTGCATAATATAAACCATTTTATTTCCATATTCAATCCGAAATCTCTATAGTTTTTTGTCAGAAAACATTGCTAGTTAAGGATGGTTAGGGTTAGGTGAAGGTGGTTAGAGATGGCTTGGGGTGGTTAGAGATGTTAGGGATGGTTTAGTAACGTTTATGATGGTTAGAGATGGTTCAGGATGGTTTGGGGTGGTGTAGGATGGTTCGGGATGATTTGGAATGGTTCAGGATGGTTTAGGGTTGTTTAACCTGGTAAACCAAAAGTTGAAAGGAACATGACAAACGAGAAAAGAAAGAGGTGGTTTAGGGTGGTTTAGGACGATTTAGGACGGTTTAGGACGATTTAGGACGATTTAGGACGGTTTAGGACGGTTTAGGACGGCTCAGGACGGCTCAGGACGGCTTAGGACGGCTTAGGGCGGCTTAGGACGGCTTAGGACGGTTTAGGACGGTTTAGGATGGTTTAGGATGGTTTTTTCGCCTGGTAAAGCCTCCGGCTAAGGAACAGGCAACAATAAACAGAATAGGGCGGTTTAGGATGGTTTAGGATGGTTTAGGATGGTTCAGGATGGTTCAGGATGGTTCAGGATGGTTCAGGATGGTTCAGGATGGTTCAGGATGGTTCAGGATGGTTCAGGATGGTTCAGGATGGTATGGGATGGTTCAGGATGGTTTGGGATGGGCCGGAACCAAAGTCTTCTAAAAGTCCTTCGTAGATTTTATCAAAATTCTACTTTTTTTTTCGACATTTTTTATTTAAATTTTATCTTGTTTTAGAGAAAAATCTTTTTACGGTCTATCAAACAGAATATCTTTGATTTACCTTAAATTTGACTAAATATTTAGCCTTAATCCTCAAAGTTTGGTAGAATCATCTTTTTCGGTCGTAATACCTCTCAATTTCTCAAAAAACTCGAACAAAAATGGATTGAAAATCAGAGAATATTCAAAAAAGAGGAAGTTTTCAAGGGTGATTGATCGACGATCTCTTCACCTACGGAGGGGCGAATGTCACGACTTTACGTGTTTTATCAGCGTTCGTCTTCTTCTCGGAAGAAAGAAAAAAAAAGAAAGGAAACTAAGATTTACTGCTCGACATCGAAAAGTCCTTATCTTGAAGATTAACACGTTAGCGTGTTCAAATGACAATGGTTTAACACAATTTCTAGATCATCGATATCTTTATTTTACACACTTTTAACCATGCTTCCCTTTAGTTTTCTTTGGCACCGACTCTCCCATAAGATCGAAGCAAATGATGAGACGCTTTTTCTGGACGATTTTGACATTTATTTTGAATTTTGTGTAGAGGAAAACGTCGGTCATCGTGTCTTTGTTCAATCTCGAAAGGTTGTATTCTTTGACTGAATAATAGCCCTAAAACAGTAAAAAAATTTTTTTTTAATTTACCTTTGGTAATGGGCAGTTATTTGTAACGTTATGTTCACTCGCAATCTTTTTAAACAGTTCCTTGTCGAATTTTTGAAAAAGAGTACAAACTTCATCAAATTTGGTATTGTAATAGTTTGATTTCCATCCTCCATTGTTGTTTATCGATATACTAATAATGGCCTGAAATTAGAAAAGCTTAAGACCCTTTTCAGCAAGATTTTGACCTTTTTCACTAGAAAAGACCCTTTTTACAATGAAATTGACCCTTTTTTACAAGAAAAGACCCTTTTGAGCCACATTTTGAACCTTTTTTCGACTTGAGAAGACCATTTTCAGCCAGTTTTTTTTTTTTTTTTTTTGACAATTTGAATTTGAACCTTTTTATTAAAGCAAGACGCCAGAAGGATTTCGAGTATTATTCCACTAGAGATATTGACCCGGCTAAAAACGGCCCTTTTCAGCCTAAAATTAAGGCTTTGAAAACCTTTTCAGCCTGTAATTGACCTTTTTGGACCAGAAGAGACCCATTTCAGCCTGTGATCCTTTTTGACAAGAAAGAACCCTTTACAGCCAAAATTGTAACCTTTTTTGACAAGAAGTAAACTTTTTACCCTAGATTTTGACCATTTTTGACAATAAAAGACCCTTTATAAACTGATTTCAGAAAATTATTCCACAAGACCCTTTTTGACAAGAAAAGGCCCTTTTGAGCCAGATTTTGACCTTTCTTTCTTTCTTTTGGTAAGAGAAGACCCTTTTAGGCCTGAATTTGAACCTTTTTGACAAGAAGATGGGTATCTTCAGGGTTTTTCAAACAGATTTTGAATCTTTTTCGGCAAGATTGTGACTCTTTTATTTTACTTAAGAAGACCCTTTTCAGCCAGATTTTGACCTTTTTTAACAATAAAAGACCCATTTCAGCCTAATTTTATGCCTTTTTTTTTTTAACAAGAAAAGACCCTTTTTGAACCTTTTATGACACGAGAAGACCCTTTTCAGCCTCAATTTGAACCTTTTTGACTAAAGAGGACCCTTTTTAGCCAGATTTTGACTTTTTTTGACCATAAATGACCCACTTTAGCCCCACTTTGAACCTTTTTTGGCTAGAGACGACCCTTTTCAGCTAGTTTCTGACCTTTTTTTGACAAGAAAAAACCTTTTTTAGCCCAAATATGAAACTTTTTTTTAATACTGAATAAAAAAAAATTGAACTTTTCCTACCGACAAACTATCGGAGATATCCACTGGCATCGTGACATTTATAGAAACAGCCATTCCCGCTCTACCCTTTGACGTCATCTTCGCAATCACGTCGGTCATCGGATGCTCATCAGAACAGTTTTTAAGTAACTGAACCGAAATCTCTGCAGGACCCTTTAAATTCAAAAATTACCTTCCCAACTCCATCAAAATGAATTTTACCATCAGACCGGCCGAAATGCAGAGCCTAAAATACAACAAAAAGCACAGAATGTTCAAAATCATCGTGTAAATTAAAAAACTCCATCCGCCCATCCTTTTATAGCAAGGAAATACATTAATTCGATTACTGCAGGAAATCATCGAATTCATTAGTCATCAACGTTGAAAGAGGTAAAGGAATAAAAAAAAAGTATTTTCTTCATATTTAATTGAAAATTTTAATGATGGAGTGGGACAACATCGAAATAAGATGAGATGCAAATAATGCTTTTTTTATTTCTTTTCAAGATGGAGTCCAGCTTAATATAAGCATAAGGAAGAATATTGGTCGGGATGTTGATGTCTTCCAATTTAAAGACGTAATCTTTAAAGTATAAATTCCCCTTAAAAATGAATATATATATAAATATATATGAATAATATTTAAATATTACTGGAGGAACTGGACATTGTGCAGTGATGTTCGAATCTCGGGCGATTTTTCCGAAAATTTTAGGCCTATCGGAAACTTCTTTGCACGCCTTTTTCAAAGTAAGGGAATACACGTTTTTCCACCCTCCGTTCATTTGGTTGTAGATATCGACCTGGAGCTGTAAATAAAAATGGAATATTTAAAAAGTAAATTATAAAAATTTACGCTGTATTTTTCATCGACTGTGCTTTTGACGTCAATCCAGAATGAAAATGCTGTCAATTTTCTTGAGACTTTTTTCGTACTTATCGTATAGTTCCATCCTTCTTTACTGTCGACTTGGCATTTTTCAGAAATTTTGAAAATCATCTTAGCAGGACCCTGAAAAAACGAAGTAAAAAGGTGAAAAAAAGCAATTTTTCTTTACCATTCCATCAGCGGAGACCGAAATGAAACATGTCAAAAGCGAAAATAACAAAATAGATCCGAAATTGGACGAAATCATCGTCGAACAATGAGTGAACGATTTGCGTAAAACTGCCTTTCACTCGAGTTTGGGACGGGAAAAAAATTAGTAGTAAACGAGACCATTGTTACCGGTCATTAGGTCCTCTTTTTTCCCAAATTATGATTTATATCTGGTCTAAATTTGAGATTTGCTTCCATAATCACCCAGGATAACGTAATAGCAAGAAATATTTCTCAATGAACAAAAGGCTGATGGATGTTGGTGCCCTGAGGGAGCTATCAGTTGCCAATGTTCGATATGAAGTGACAAGAGGGTGAGATTCTGAGGTGACAAAGGCGTTAAGGTCCTCCTTAAAGTACAATAGATGGCAAATATCACGGTGACATTTCCATCGTCACCGAGCCCTCTAAATCACAGCCTTTGAAATGGCATTTATCATATCGATAACGGAATTATTGAAAAAAGGGGTTAAAGTTTTAGCTTGTTTGTTCGAAATCCGGGGCTGTGCAAACGTCCCACTAATGGCATCGGCAAACAAACAATAACAACGAAAAACGGGGAAGGCAGAGACGGATCGTCATAGGCAAACATTTAGGTATCTACTTGGTTCGGGGGCCTTCCCATTCATTATTGTCTCGTGTGTCCCATCAGCTGGGAGGCTGAGTCAACGGTCGGGAAAGCTCTGTTTAATGTCACTCCTTCATGTTGGGAAACACTTTTACCCCGGATTAAGGGCGGCTCTAAGTGTATTAGGCTTCCAATGTAAGATGTTATCTTTCCCGAGTTTACTCTTCCGATTATAGATTACATCTTCCATATTTACAGCTGTTTTGAGATATTTTCGAGGTCAAAATTGTATTTAGAGATCATTAATTGGCTTGTTTTAAGTTTAAGAAGGCGTCTTGAGGTGTAAAATGAAGAAATTTTGATTTTTTATGGTCCTCCGGGCCGGATTTTTTGGTCCTCCGGGCCGGATTTTTGTTAAATTCGTTTATATAAGCTTCAAGATTAAAGGGAATCAGATAAAAGTGTCAATTTTTTTGTTAAGCAATAGAAACGTATTAAAGAGAACGGTCACAGTTGCTTCATCTTCACCCAGTATTCCGTTGAAAAGCGTGAAATTGGATTTTCAAGAGGGATTTACAAGGTTTAAGAAAAGTGCACTCAACCCCCATTTTCATGAGAAAAAGACGAATGAGAAAATAAAGTTTGGAAAGGTGACACATGGCGATATCAAAGCGGTAAAGAGGGGAAGTGGCGAGAGACTAAAATCCCCTTTCGTAATAGCCTATGAATATCCCCGGTACCGTGGGACGGGCACACATGTTCAGGAGACAATATCGGGAATTATTCATTAACGCTCAAGAAAATACCTGTTAAATTGATTAGTTTCGCGAGAGGCTTTACATATGAAGGGATATGACTAATTTAGAGGTACCCCGAAGGGAATGCGTTAATGGCAACTCCCATGCATTATTAGACGCCTCCTCAAGGGCTTTCTCGAGGGGGTCAATCATCCAGGGGTTGCTACTAACCTCATTTCATTTCCACACGTCTGCTCTCATTCTTTTTCATTACGGGGAATCTTGATTGTCAAGTAAACGGATTTGCATGATTTTGCTTTGATGATTTCGAGCCCTAGGAGGGGAAACTAGTTTTCCAAAATAGGGGAAAATCTGTCCAGGACGGAAATCTAATAAAAAACAACTAGGAGGATGAATCATCCCTTCGTCGCTTCTCACAAGATATGCTTGACCCTTAAGATCTTGGAAATTATTCCTCTTAAAGCTGCTTGAGGTTCAAAATATATGAAATATCCTTCATATTACCTATTCTATGATTAGTGGGGACTTTTATGGTTGAAAAAGTGAATTTTCCCCTTTGTTTTCTCACCCATAGAGTCCCAGCCGTCCCCCAACGAGTCGTCCTCGCCCTTCGCAGGATTCAGGGACACCAAGGGATCCCCTAGTTGGCTCCGAGTCAATGTAAAGGGAAAGCGGAAGTAATTATTCACTTCCTGGCCGGTCCCATTCGGAGGCGGCCACCTCGTGAATTCCCTTCATCCCCCACTTCCTACCCCCCTTTTCAGATGACCGCTTTTAATCAATTTAAACTCCCAGTTCAACCACCTTCCTTTGACCGACCGATTCTTGACAAAAAGAAAATTGTTTAAACATCATTCTCCAACCATAATCCTTCCAAATTCTATCAAAGTTTACCTATATGGACTTAGGCCCCTTTGACATCGCCTAACCCAATAAACTAGCATCAAACACTTGAAAACAAGAATTAAACAATTTTTCCTGAAAATCGATTCTCGCCAAAAGGCCATCTTGGGAGCTGTAAAATTGATGGACTTTCACCCTTCATGGGGGTTTGACTTAAGGGGATCTTTTTTTTTAGATCGTCCGCGAGAAAGGGCACTTAACGAAATGAAACCCGACCTTTCTCGCCTGACGCAAATGAAAGATATTCTTGAATAAACCATTATTGTTTCTTATTTTCAAAGCTTTTTCTCTATATTTTCAAAAGAAAAGCTCTTTTTTCCATTGCTTTTTAGTTTTTTTTGTCTTATATGATAATTTTAGGTCAAATTTTTTAAGCAGACAAAAAAGTTTAAACTTTTTGGTTAAGAAGCTTATGAAGTTTAAGACAAAGCTTGGGCTTATAGGTCTTCCACCCCTTTTTCCATACCCCTCTTCGATAAAAAACGTTCCCAGTTACAAAACTTGAACAATGGACCTCCCTTATTTTCTGATCAAGGCACAATGACCGGGAACGGTGTAAACATTGAGAATAATGGAAAAGGAAGGCATTGTAATCCGCCCCCTCTTCTTCGACGTTACCCTTTTAGGCGAAAAGGAACGGTTATAATAGGAGTTGAAGTACCCTGGATCTTATAACCAAACAGATTAAAGCCCTATCGAGTAATTATCTTCTATTGACTTTCTTATTCGTTTGATGTGGGGCTTCTAAGGTTGAAGAGGGCCTCAGCAATTACAAAACATGGTAGAATTCAAATGGAAATTACAAACTTAAGAGTAATTTTTTACCTAATATCGAAAAAAAAAGAAAAAAAGAAAGAAATAAAATGAACGAAAATCCGGCCCGGAGGACCAAAAAAGTAAAATCTCCTGAATTTTACAACTTGATACCAGCCAATTTGGGCTTTTTAAAAATAGCACAATTTGCGACAAATCGCACAATCTGGATACACTGCCCATCACCCCCAATCCTATCATCAAATCAATGCGTAAAAATCAACCCCTGTTTCTCATTTCTTATTCAATTTGTTTAAATATCTGTATTTACCTTGTAAATTTTCCACCATAACTAGTCAATAATAAACAAAAACCATCAAAAAATTATTTTTTCAACGTTTAGAATATGATAAAACGTAGCTCAAACTGCCCTTTTCAATAAAACAAACATAAACTTCAATGTTGAAATATCTCGTATTCAAAATAGGGTAAGACAGGCCTTAAATTTCTTAAGTCCGGAACCCAACTCAATGTCTTTTAATCTATTCATAACGTTCCCAAATCTAGACTTTCATTTTGTAACTTTCAGAAGTTAAAACAACGTTCAAACTACTCACTAGAGCGAAAAAAAGTAACTTTCGTTTCTTTTTAATATGTCCCAATTTTAAATAATTACTAAACATGTAACGTCTTTAAAAAAAGTTGGATTAAAACATTCGAAATGGGAATCCATTATGAAGAGGAAAAGTTTAAAGGCTCTAAACTCCGGGTAAACACCGATCGGGCTAATCAGGCTGAAAGCTATCCCAATCTCTCAATCCCATTTGCATTTAACGTCCGTATTACATAACCCTTAAAAAATTTGATAAATTATTTCCTAATTATTAAGCCCCGCATGACATATAAAACCAAACTTCTCCCCCCTGTATTCTATTTGCTATTTAAAACGGTGAAATTAGATACGGGGACTAATTTTAAAACGTAACGTCGTAAATCATCGTCGTAGGCCAGTAAAAATGTTTGGGGAGGGCGGGTTTTAAAGCGAAGCTTCCGGAGGATTTGTTCCTCAATCATCATTTTTCAGAAACTCCCGTACAGAAAAAGGATCCTATCAATTAGTCTCGTTCTTTTGAGTTTTTTTCTTTTACTAGACCAATAACCGTACGGGATTTATCGCCCTTTTGTTTTGATTTCCGTGACGGATTCGAGTAATTAGTCGGAACGTTTGTATGAAAAATAGACCGAAAAACATTGTGTGCTGATCTGATGGGGTTTGAGAAATGAATTCGGTCAGGGCCTACGATTTGATAACCACTGATGACTAGAAGCGACCTACTGTAGTGATTTAGGAACTTCCGATGGAGGAATCTTCAGTTTTTTGACTTCATTTTTATGACCTCCCACAGTTTACTATGTTTAAAACAACTGTTATATCTGTTTGAAACTGTTTAAAACTGTGTAAAACTGTTTAAAACTGTTTAAAACGGTGTAAAACTGTTTAAACCTGTTTAAAACTGTTTAAAACGGTTTAAAACGTTTAAAACTGTTTAAAACGGTTTAAAACTGTTTAAAACGGTTTAAAACGGTTTAAAACGGTTTAAAACGGTTTAAAACTGTTTAAAACGGTTTAAAACGGTTTAAAACTGTTTAAAACGGTTTAAAACTGTTTAAAACTCTTTAAAAAGGTTTTAACCGTTTTAAAAGTTTTAACAGTTTTAGTTTTAACTAAAAGTTTAAATTAAAAGTTTTAACTGTTTTTAACAGTTTTAAACCGGTTTAAAACTGGTTTAAAACTGTTTAAAACTTTTTAAACCAGTTTAAAACTGGTTAAAACTGTTTAAACCTGTTTAAAACGGTTTAAACCTGTTTAAAACGGTTTAAACCTGTTTAAAACGGTTTAAACCTGTTTAAAACGGTTTAAACCTGTTTAAAACGGTTTAAACCTGTTTAAAACGGTTTAAACCTGTTTAAAACGGTTTAAACCTGTTTAAAACGGTTTAAACCTGTTTGAAACGGTTTAAACCTGTTTAAAACGGTTTAAACCTGTTTAAAACGGTTTAAACCTGTTTAAAACTGTTTAAAACTGTTTAAACCTGTTTGAAACTGTTTAAACCTGTTTGAAACTGTTTAAACCTGTTTGAAACTGTTTAAACCTGTTTGAAACTGTTTAAACCTGTAAAATGAAGATTTTGATAGAAAATCACCGATCTTTATCCATCCTACAGGCTTAGGTTAGGAAAGCGGCAGAAATCCGCCCCTCTAAAAATGGAGATTTCGATGGAAAACTACCGAGTTTTACCGCAAAATATAAAAAGGGTAAAACTAGTACACAATTTAAAAAAAAATGTTTAAAGAAAACTTTTTTTTAAATGTTTTTTGCCAACGCTGTGACTTCCCTATTAATTTTTGGTATTGACAAGGTTGGCAAAGGTTGATAGGTCAAGTTGGCTTCGAATTATTGAAGTTCGAGTTATGGTGTTTCTCTCCATACCTAACACCTTTTTCATTACTTGGATACCCAAAAAAATTAAAATCGATTAGCAAAATGACTATTTGATATCGTAGCCGATATAGATGAAGTTGATACAAGTGGGTGGTTACGCGGTTTGTACGCGGAAACCTCCCCATAAACCGACCGCAACAACCTCCCCATACTCATCTGAGCTAATCAATGTTACTGCGTTTGGTTCGTAAAGGGAAAAGGGGAGGGGAAGGGCGTAGATGGCTTTCTATCGCCCGCGGGCGCGGCCTTATGATTGATGACTCCGACCGTCGAAGACCCCGAAATAATTGCATCGAACGCAATTAGCAGATGAAACCCCCAAAGGTGGTCCCCCGCTAATTAAGATTAGTCATCTTTCACACTCTACCCTCAAAAACACGTTTCCTTGTACCTTATAAAAACGACTCGTTTACCCATAAAAGTCTTAAAAGCTTTTTAAAAATACCCTCCAGGGCCCTTTAACATCAAAAATAAACTGCTTTCTTTTCCTCTTCAATGTGTCACTTCTTATACAGACAGTCTAATTGGGGTATTTTTACTCTTTTCTAGGATTCTCAACGCAAAAAAAGTTCAAACTAATTGCTTTTAAGGACTATTCGTCTTGACAGAGTGGTTTTACTTCTTCCAAGATACATCAACGCTTTTATTACCCCTTAAAAGAGCTTTATTTCTTAATTTATTGGGCGATATTAAAAGATAACTACTAAAGATATCAGGTTATGCTGAAAACGTCATTTTTAACCTTTTTTATGTAGCTATTAATTAAAACTATGTTTCATCTCTTGAATCAAAAGTAAAAGCGATTTTTGACAAGAAAGGACCTTAACTTTACCTACAATAACTTCTTTCCTTATCTATTCGTTAGGCCAGGGGCGGACTGGGACCTTAGGGTGTGGGTGGGTTTTCAGTTAAGGGGGCGCCCGGATGGGGGGGGGGGCAAAAAATTTTGACAGAAAATTGGCTTTTAGAAAAATATATTAGGCAAAAACAGAGGTTCCCAAACTTTTTCACAGTGCGCCCCCCTTTTAAACAAATTAAATCCATTGCCCCCCCCCCTAAGTTTTGAATGTTGACTTTTGACTGTTAACTAAGAGTTGGGGCTTAAAATGTTGATTTTAACGGTTTTTGACAAAAGAAATTTCACTTAAAACGTTGATTTTGAGATTTTTTGACAAAAATATTTCCTCTTATAATCATGAATTCGAGGTTTCTGACAAAAAATTGTCAATTTAAAGTTGATTTTGAGGTTTTTTTGACGAAAATTATGCATCACAAATGTTGATTTCGAGGTTTTTTGTCGAAAATTTGGCTTTATAAATGTAAGTTGAATATGAGGTTTTTGGACGAAAATTGGGCATCATAAATGTTGATTTCGAGGTTTTTTGACCAAAATTAGGCTTTAAAAGTGTTAATTTTGAGGTGTTTGGACGAAAATTAAGCATCATAAATGTTGATTTCGAGGTTTTTTGACCAAAATTAGGCTTTAAAAGTGTTGATTTTGAGGTTTTTGGACGAAAATAATTAGGCATCATAATTCATAAATGTTGATTTCGAGGTTTTTGGACGAAAATTAGGCAATTATAAATGTTGATTTTGAGGTTTTTTTTTGTTTTTGTTTTTTTACGAAAATTTAGCTTTTAAAATGTTGATTTTGAGGTTTTTGGACGAAAATTAATCATCTTAAATGTTGATTTCGAGGTTTTTTGACCAAAATTAGGCTTTTTAAATGTTGTTTTTGGACGAAAATTAGTGATTTCGAGGTTTTTTGACCAAATTAAGCTTTAAAAATGTTGACTTTGAGGTTTTTTTGACGAAAATTAGGCTTTTTAAATGTTGATTTCAAGGTTTTTGGACCAAAATTAGGCTTTAAAAATGCTGATTTTTTGGGGGGCGCCGCCTCTACGTATTCACGGGGGGGGGGCGCGGGTGGGTTCTGTCCACCCCCCCCGGGCCAGTCCGCCTCTGCGTTAGGCTAAGAATAACCTTCAGCGACAAAACTGACCCTTTTTGGCCTTTTTTCTAGAGGAAGAAAACTAATGATTTTTGTACCAGGTGAAAAAGGAAACAACTGCTCTTCCTGGACCATGAAAAGACATTTTTGGCAAGAAAAGACACTTTTCAGACAGTTTTTGAAAATAAGTGACCCTTTCCATCCCGATTTTGACCCTTTATTTACAATAAAAGGCCCTTTTTATCCAGATTTTGACCCTTTTTGACAAGGAAAGACACTTTTCAGACAAATTTTGAAAAGAAATTACCTTTTTCAGACAGATTTTGACCCATATGACAAGTAAAGACCCTTTTCAGAGAGAATTTAAATCTTTTTCAACAAGATGAGACCCTTTTCATACGGAAAATGACCTTTTCGACAAAAAAAATACACCTTTCAGACATTTTTTTGACAAGAAATGACCCTTTTCATCCTAATTTTGAACCATTATGTGTCACGAAAAGACCCTTATAAGCCAGATTTTGATCTCTTTTGACATGTAAAGACCTTTTCCAGCAATACACTGACCTTTTTTGACAAGAAATGACCCTTTTCTGCCACATTTTGACCCTTATGACAAGTAAAGACCCTTTTCAGCCAGAATTTTGATGATCCTTCCTTTAAGACTTGTTAAAAATGTCATTTTTAACTTTTTTTTTTATAATATGCCGCAACCATTACTAAAATATTACGCTAAAGGTTTCATCTTGTTCGGTGTCAACGTGCGAGCCTGAAAGGCCCTCTGATTTATTTAAAGGACGTTCAAATTTATGGGAGGCGGGTAACTAGACTTTCAGCCTAGATATTTTAAAGACGATGTCTTTATATGAGGGAGGGGTGGGGAGGTAGGAGAAAGGAGAAACAAGGGCGGTGATGTGTTATTCTTGTTCCTTTACATTCTCGCATTTAGATGATACTGAGTTATGACTCGCTATAAAATACGACCAGATTCTTGATAAAGAAAAAATCGGCTACATACACCATCCTAGTTACAATCTCTTCGTTTCCTGCCCAAAATGGATCAGGCTTCCATTTTCCGTCGACCGCGAAAAGACGTTCTGGCATCTGGCTTGAAGGGGCCTCTGATTTATAGGATGGCCTGGGGGGCGGGAAAAGAAGTTATTGAGCACGTTTCGTAATATCCGCCCCCTTTTCCCCATCACCAGTCCACTCAGAAAGCGCCATTTCTATAAATTTACTAATTTAAAAAAACGTACCTACACTGTCTATTTTTAAAGCTTTTAAGTTTTTTTTGTCGTTTTTTAAGACGAGTGCATATCACTTAAGATATAAGGAGGCTCGGATTTTTCCCAGAACACGAGGAAGGCCCACTTTAACCTAATCGCTTACTAAAAGGATTCTAAAAAGTTTACGGTGCATTTGGTTAGAGGAAAGGGGGTCTATGAAATAAATATCCGGCCTTTTTCTTAATGTAGACGACGAAAAAAATTATCTTTGAATGTTTTGGTTATCTGCTGTGTTTTAATGGAGCCCAAATTAATAGCGAATGAACATTTTCGTTATGGGAAAAGGTTAAATTTTTTCATTTTTTTGAAGAAATGTGTGCAATTGAAGTTTCGCAATCGTCAAAGGTCCTCTCACTTAATGCGTACAGCGATTGGGAACAGTTGTGCAATCGAGATGAATTCCGGACGCTTTTTTTAACGGGAAAATATAATAAAATATGAGGTGATTGAGCCAGGCCTTATTTGTGAAGGACATTTTTTCCTATAAGATGAAAATTATGAATATAACTACAATTACATGAACCTATACTACATATAACCTATACTACATGAACAAAACGTGCATCACCAGGTGTACCACGTATAGATGTATCAGGAGTACACAAGTGTACCACAATATGTAGTGACACCGACCACGTGTACCACCACGTGCACGAACACGTGCACCACCACGTGCACCACCAAGTGCACCACAAAGTGTACCACCTCGTGAAACACAACGTGTACCACCACGTGAACCACCAAGGGCACCACCACGTGCACCAACAAGTGCACCTCTACTTGCACCACCAAGTGCACCACCACGTGCACCACTAAGTGCACCACCACGTGTACCACCACGTCTACCACCAAGTGCCCCACAAAGTGTACCACCACGTGAACCACAACGTGTACAACCACGTGCACCACCACGTGCACCACCACGCGCACCACCACGTGCACCAGCACGCGCACCACCACCGGTACCATCACGTATACCACGTGTACCAACTGCACGTATACCACATGTACACCAAATCCACCACCATCCTATGTACCGGGTGTTTACCGCCACCTGTAGCACCACTTTTACCACTACAAAGCATCACGTTTACCACTATGTATACCACGTGTGCCACCACTCCACAGAAAACTGTTATCGATTTGTACTGTTTTCAACCCTGGTCCTCGTCTTACGAGATATTCCCGTCGTGATTTTCAACCCCCTAACTTTCAGTTCTCTAAGCCAACATCACACCCAGTTACTTGATTCAAGCCATTTTCTATTGACCTTATTCTGGGAACACAAAAGATCTTTCTCGTCGAACTCAAACAAACGTGATTGAGTATAGGCAGAATTGGAATGACCTATAATAATTTTAGTGATCTCCGGAATCCGGATCATCCTGATGAGCAATATTTGAGCCCCTTAAACTGAATGCCTACTTGAGAACAGTATTGCAATTCTAAGAATGGTCCAAGTCGGTCTAAAAATGGTATACCTCAAGTAGATTCTATGATAGTTTTAAGGCTGACCCATCCTGTCCTATAATTGTCAACCTCCTGTACAAGAAATGATCCAAGCAATTCAAGATTCTAGAATATAGAAAGAAGATAAAATTAAAGAGAAAAAAAATTAAACCTCAGGATTCAATTAACAAGAAAATAGCGATTCGATTAAGGCAACAAAGGCTCATCAGGGCTTCCGCTTCCCGGGGCCTCACTTCCCCCCTTCCTCCTCCCTGAAAATTCGTTTCTATTATTGGATTTTAATTGGGGAACGACTCAAGGGCCCATTTAAACAAAATAATTGATTCAATTCCTAACTGGCCTAATGAACGTAGTTTGATTGACAGATGTTGTCAGTTTTAAACAAACCTTAAGCCGATAGGGGGAATGAAAATATTTAAAGAAGGAGATGATTCAGTAGAAAATGTCTATGATGAAACCGTTGTTCTAACACCTATTGTCATCTAAAAATCTTAAACGATTAACCCAGAGAGAGGGATGATAAGTTGCAACTGAGTTACGCAAGGTGTAAAAAGTAGCAGCGTCGTCCTATATATGCCAGTAATGGTTTTAAGAGAGTTTCAGTCTGTCATTACCTTTTAAAAGATGAAGGCCTTTTTTTTAGTTCTATTTTTCGCTCAAGTTTTCAGTGAGAAGATATTCGAGGATTACGGCTACCACGATTTTAAAACGGTGACTTTAACCAAAGAAGTTCCAGTCCCATATCCAGTGACGGTCGAAAAGAAAATTCCATATCCAGTCCACGTGCACGTCGATCGTCCAGTGCCAGTACACGTCCCGAAACCATATCCGGTGACAATCGAAAAAAAGGTTCCATATCCAGTCAAAGTTTATGTCCCGCAGCCTTATCCCGTTGAGAAAAAAGTTCATGTTCCGTACAAAGTTCATGTCGATGTGCCACGACCGTATCATGTCGAAAAGCCTGTTCCAATCTATATAGAAAAGAAGGTCCACGTGCCAGTCATCAAGCATATAGCAGTGCCCGTCAAAGTGCCCTATGACGTACCTAAGCCATACCACGTCCACGTACCTGTCGAAAAGAAAGTTCCATATTACGTCGAAAAGCCAGTTCCCTACGAAGTCAAAGTTCCAGTCGACAAACCCTACAAAGTCTACGTTCCCAAACCATACACTGTTGTAGTCGAAAAGCCATATCCGGTCACCGTCGAGAAGAAAGTCCCCTACGAAGTCAAAGTTCCCGAATACTTCAAAGTGCCAGTACCTGTCCACGTGTACAAACACGAGCCAGTCCATATACCAGTCCACGAACACCATTACTAATGTACAATTATAATATTTTAAAAATCTAAATTCTATCTATTTATACCCTATTGCTATTATGAGGTGAAATACCAAGTACACCACATATACCATACAGGTTTACTTTACATTTCACAACAAATGATATACAGGTTTATCATCATCACTATGTATACATAGCTTGTATCACCATGTGTACCTCCACGTGCAGCACCACGTGTATCACCACGTGTACCACGTGTATCACCACATGAACTTCCTGTAGCACCAAGTCAAAGGTCCAGAATATATACCACGTGTACCACCACGTGCACTGTGTACAACTATTCAAAGTGAGTACTCGAAGTGTACCACAATATGTGGCACCATTTGTACCACGTGTATCACCACATGAACTTCGTGTAGCACCAAGTCAAAGGTCCAGAATATATACCACGTGTACCACCACGTGCACTGTGTACAACTATTCAAAGTGAGTACTCGAAGTGTACCACAATATGTGGCACCATTTGTACCACCTGTACCACCATATAACAAAGCGCTAGTACCCGTCCACGTGTACAAACACGAGCATATACCAGTCCACGAACACCATTACTAATCTAAAAATAAAACATTTTAAAAATTTAAATTCTATCTATTTATACCATATTGCTATTAAGAGGTGAAATGTAGCAAAGACGTCTTTCATGTGGGTGAGTCCCCCTTCTGATATATGCTCTTCTTCCGCCATCAATTAGCCGCAAACACGGCGTTTTCCAACTCTGGGAACTAAGTGGGGATGAAATATGCTTTTGGAAAGGGCTTTTTTGAAACGTTAAATGACACCTATCGAAAGATGAAGGGAAGGAAAAGGGGCTCCTAAATAGTTTTGAACGAATAAAACTTGTGGTTTAGTATTCTGAGACGTTTTAATGTGTGTCTAATGAGGCAAGAAACCCTTTTTTCCTATTGGAAATACGAGCGTGCCTCTTAAATCATATGGACGATAGGGAACATGAAGCCAAATGTCTTTAGTCACTGTCAGATTTATGATCGTATAACTTTTTTAAAGAAATAAATAAAATTGCTTAATCAAGGTTTAATTTTGTTCCTGATGTGAGAAAAAGAAAAGAAAGAAAAGGTTCACTTAGCATGATTTTTGTCCTTATACACGAAATAATGACCTATCTTTAGCAAGAGAGAGTTTTGTGAGCCTTTTTCTGTGTTCTGTGGTTTTGTGCAGTTCTAAAAATTCGTTTTCAGAGAATGCTATTGAAGGAACAAATCAAGGTTACGAAATTTTGTATTGTCAAACCATAAAAATCAATTTTTTTCATTATAATACATATTTTTCAATCGATTTTGTCACCTTGGATCTTCTAAATTGCAAAATAAAGTTCTTTTCAAAATTCTTTTGTATTATTGAGGGTTTTCTTCACGATTTGGTGTAGCCGAATCGACACTTTGATGTTCTTGAGTAATTTACAGTTCCCCTTCGTTTTTCTGTTTTTCGAAAGCTTAGAACTTTTTCAATCTAAAACTTTAAAAAAATCGAGTTTGAAGGAATTGGAAGTCTGTTAAAGACTCGTATCTCGTATGGACTCACGAAAAAAGGCCGCAAAAACGCACGAATTTGTTCTCGAAAACACTTAAACTCGATCTGTTTTAAACTTGTTTCTCTTTGTTTGTTCTTCTTGTTCCTTGACAAGGGGATGATGAATCGTCAGGTTTTCTTGCGGAGGGGTGGGCCGCTTCGAGTTTTCTCTTTAACCCCCTTTTCACAACACCCTGGCTATACTGACAAAAGCTTACAAATGATAACGTCATATGACTAATGTTGTTTGCCTCACTTGGCATATTAAACATTTTCGGAGTCGACATGAATATATTAAGATTGTTTTACTCCCCGAGTTCTTAGGGTCATTATTTAAATCTGAAAGCGACCGCAGTCTCCCTTTGTTTCATTTGCCAAACTTTCCTTTTCAGCGGGAACCCAAGATGCGTTATTTTCGAACTCGGCAAACGAGAGAAGAAGAATCATAAATTTCAAAAGGTTTTAGTCAAGACTTGAATAATAATAAAAATTTTTCTTTATTATCAAGGATAATCAGAACTACGCTAAAGAGTATCAAGTATGTCATTATTTGGTTAAAAAAAGAGCTTATAATAAGCTTATATCAAGCTAAAGGTTCCATTACCTTGCTAAAGACAAGTCGAATATGCCATTATTTAGAAGAAAAGGGCTAGAATCATGCTAAGTGTTTAAAAAGCTTGCTAAAGACAAGTCGAATATGCCATAATTTAGAAGAAAAGGGCTAAAATCATGCTAAGTGTTCAAAAAGCTTGCTAAAGACAAGTCGAATATTCCATTATTTAAAAGAAAAGGGCTAGAATCATGCTAAGTGTTTAAAAAGCTTGCTAAAGACAAGTTGAATATGCCATTATTTAGAAGAAAAGGGCTGAAATCATGCTAAGTGTTCAAAAAGCTTGCTAAAGACAAGTCGAATATTCCATTATTTAAAAGAAAAGGGCTAGAATCATGCTAAGTGTTTAAAAAGCTTGCTAAAGACAAGTCGAATATTCCATTGTTTAAAAGAAAAGGGCTAGAATCATGCTAAGTGTTTAAAAAGCTTGCTAAAGACAAGTCGAATATTCCATTATTTAAAAGAAAAGGGCTAGAATCATGCTAAGTGTTTAAAAAGCTTGCTAAAGACAAGTTGAATATGCCATTATTTAGAAGAAAAGGGCTGAAATCATGCTAAGTGTTCAAAAAGCTTCCTAAAGACAAGTCGAATATTCCATTATTTAAAAGAAAAGGGCTAGAATCATGCTAAGTGTTCAAAAAGCTTCCTAAAGACAAGTCGAATATTCCATTATTTAAAAGAAAAGGGCTAGAATCATGCTAAGTGTTCAAAAAGCTTCCTAAAGACAAGTCGAATATTCCATTATTTAAAAGAAAAGGGCTAGAATCATGCTAAGTGTTTAAAAAGCTTGCTAAAGACAAGTTGAATATTCCATTATTTAAAAGAAAAGGGCTAGAATCATGCTAAGTGTTCAAAAAGCTTGCTAAATACAAGTCGAATATGCCATTATTTAGAAGAAAAGGGCTAAAATCATGCTAAGTGTTCAAAAAGCTTGCTAAAGACAAGTCGAATATTCCATTATTTAAAAGAAAAGGGCTAGAATCATGCTAAGTGTTTAAAAAGCTTGCTAAAGACAAGTCGAATATGCCATTATTTAGAAGAGAAGGGCTAAAATCACGCTAATTGTTTAAAAAGCTTGCTAAAGACAAGTTGAATATGCCATTATTTCGTAAATAAGTGCTAAAATCATGCTAAGTGTTCAAATAGCTTGCAGAGGATACCAAAAACTGAATCTTCTTCATACAGTAGGTACTACAAAATCTGAAAATCGTGTTTATTTTTGTAATGATAGCTTCGCCATTGTTGTAGATCCTCTTAAGAATAGTTTTACAAGAGGATCCTAAATAAACCGGGCAACATGTGTTAAAAGATTGCGTTTAACGCAACAGTTCACACCGAAGAGGATCCTTTGTTTGCCGAGAAAGAGTCAAGAAGAGCATCTGCGCCTTTTGTGAAATCCCCTTAATTCCCCTTTGGCGCATTTTCAGGTAAAGACGTTTTCTTTTTAGAATAACGCTTTTTTTTTGTTGTTGTTTAATTTTGCCACTTTTCAAGTTGCCTCTTTTGCATTTAAGATGGCTTGGAATGCCCCGGAGGACGAGTGAACCGTAATCTCCCTCTAGAGGTCTCAAGGAGTACTTTGAGTCCTGGATAAAAACGAGTGGGAGGGCGACATTCAAACTCTTTCGAGCGTCTTTTATCCATTTCGAGGGCCTCGAGGTGCGTTTAACGCAAGGGGAATGATATGATCAATACCAAATGATAATTACTTTCAAGTGTTTCTAAACGTCGCAGAACAAAAAACATGATACAGACTCAAGAATGGGGGTCCTCAAAGTCCAATTTTTCTTTTCAAGTTTCGGCTCTTTTGTGGAAAGAGTGGAAAATAATTGAGAGGGGTCCGTGGAAGCTATTTCACGGTGGTGACCCTACTGGGCAGGTAGCCCCGTTTCATTAAAGTAGAAGAGCACCTGGAGGTGGGATAACATCTTGGAGGATCCATTATGCAACGTAACGGGGACTGGAGGGGTAACGCGATACTTCTTTTCTAGTCCCAAAAAAGAACGAAAGAGAAAAAAAAAATTCCCTTGAAAGAAATGGGTGAAGGCGTTTATTCACTGTCGACTCGGGTTTCGCTTGTCAACGGCCCCGTCATATGAAAGGACGTTTTCTGAACGGGTTTGACACGCGGGACTCCCCCAGAGACGTATTTTTAAAAAGACCAAAACATCACGTCCTTTCCTAATATAAAAACACCTCATAATCAACGTTTTCGCTTTTTTAATTTTAAATAAACTATTTGTTGAACATAGCGATGACCACATAGTACATAATGGTGGTTTTACGACAAGTGATTTTATTCATTGTGCGTGATTTACTCATTGTGCGTGATTTTACGCATAATGCGTGATTTTACGCATAATGCGTGATTTTACGCATAGTGCGTGATTTTACGCATAATGCGTGATTTTACGCATAATGCGTGATTTTACGCATTATGCGTGATTTTACGCATCTTACGAATTTTCAAATATTACAACGCAACACTCATTGACCTTGTGCGTAGAGACCTTTTTACGCATTTCTGGGACGACAGAAGACTAGATTTCGACCCTTTTAGACAAGGAAAGACTCTTTCTGACTGATTTTGTTCCCTTTCTAAGAAGAAAACTCTCTTTTCAGCCAGATTTACACCTTTTTTGATAAGGAAAAACCTTTTTTAGGCCGATTTTGACCGTTTTGGACAAGCAAATATCCTATCCAGCCTGATTTTAAAACTTTTTTTTTTTATACACAAGAAAAGACTATTTTGATTTTGATCTTTTTGACAAAGAAAGACACTTTTCAGACAAATTTTGACCCATTTTGACAAAAGAGACCCTTTTTAGCCAGATTTAGACCCTTTTTTACAATATTCATTATAAATTATAATAATATTTATTATAAAAAAAACTAATGAAGTTCCCAAGCTTCCAGGATATCCAGTTCATATCGTACTGGACTGTATAGATGAAAAAATAAATTCCGGATTTCATAAAGAGGACGTTGTGAAGTTCTTATCGTTAATCGATTTACTCTGTTAGTTTTAAAGCGGAATTACAAATTTAAAAAGTGCTCAAGATAATGATAAATTGCAAGATGCGTTTTGAAATGACGGTGGAGATGTATTGTTTTTCCAGGATGTAGTTACATGAGGCAACGAAAGTTATAGAAGCGACAAGGCGCCCACCACCTCGATTGTGCAATTGCAAACAACAAAGCCGACATATATAAACCATTGTCCGACCAACAAACCGTATCAGTTTCAAAAGTGCAGTGGAAAAATGAAAATCATATTTTTGTTCGTCCTTTTGGCTTTCGCGAACGCCGAAGAGAAGAAGGACGAAAAGAAGGAGAAAAGAGGGTTGTCTGATTTCGGATATGGAGATTTCGGCGATCATCATCATGAAAAGGTGAAAACGATCACAATAACGAAAGAAGTCAAAGTTCCCTATCCGGTGACTGTAGAGAAGAAAGTGCCTTATCCAGTCCACGTACCAGTTGATCGTCCAGTGCCAGTACACGTGCCCAAACCTTACCCGGTAACTGTCGAAAAGAAAGTCCCATATCCAGTCAAAGTCCATGTCCCACAGCCTTACCCAGTCGAAAAGAAGATACCTTACCCAGTCAAAGTTCCTTATGACGTCCCCCGCCCATATCACGTCGAAAAACCAGTTCCCTACATCGTCGAAAAGAAAGTCCCATATCCAGTCATCAAGCACATCCCAGTACCGGTCAAAGTGCCCTATGACGTACCTAAGCCCTACACCGTCCACGTACCAGTCGAAAAGAAAGTTCCATACTACGTCGAAAAGCCAGTTCCCTACGAAGTCAAAGTTCCAGTCGACAAACCCTACAAAGTCTACGTCCCCAAGCCCTACACTGTCGAAGTCGAAAAGCCTTATCCGGTCACCGTCGAAAAGAAAGTTCCCTACGAAGTCAAAGTTCCGGAATACGTCAAAGTTCCAGTTCCAGTCTATGTCCACAAACACGAACATCACGACCATCATGGACATCATTTTTAAAATGAACGTAATTAATATAATTTATTATCTCTGTGATAAAAGCTTTATAATAAAGTGATTTTTTTAAAAAAGTAAAATTATTACATGTATTTTCCATTCTTAAAAACTCGGGGCTCTATAGACCTCTCCACAAAACCAAATTCATTATCCTTACATCCTCCTCCTCCCCCCACCCATCACTCATCACCTCCACTACCCTCCTCTGGTCCTTTCCAAATCCCACCTTCCTGCCTTCACCTTCTTCCACCTATCCCACAACCTTCATCTAATCCCATAACTCTCTTCACCTCCTCTACCCTCCCACCACCTCCCCTTACGAATTCTGCCACCACCTTCTATACTCTCTTCACCTCCTCTACCCTCTTTACCCTCCCTCTCACCACCCATACCCATTCTGCGACTACCTCCCAATCTCTCATCACCTCCACTACTCTCATCCGGTCCTCCCCACCTCCCACCTGTCTGCCCTCACCTACTTCCATGCATTCCCAACTATACACACCTCCCAACACTCTCGTCACCTCCACTACTCTCCTCCAGTCCTCCCCACCTCCCACATGTCTGCCTTCACCTCCACTACTCTCCTCCGGTCCTCCCCACCTCCCACCTGTATGCCCTCAACTACTTCCATGCATTCCCCAACTATCCACACCTCTCAACACTCTCTTCACCTCCTCTACCACCCTTTACGATCCCACCACCTCCCCATACCCTGTATGAAGTATGCCGTGTATATTCGGTGATAATTGGTCCTGTAGACTCCAAAAATGGTCGCGAAAAACTTAAATTAATTTGTGACTCGAACATGGCGGTTATTAATAATTGAGTCGAAAACGTCTCATTTATGGTAATTATTCATCAAAACGGCTAATAAATCCCTTTCATTATCATCGGAATATCCTCTCCCCCATTCTGAATTCATTTTTGGTTGTACATACTCTCGGACGTTGGCTGCTCCTCCCTTTTCGTGTTAAATTATGTTCTCATCCCCTTAATTTTCGAGCAGGTGTCATCCCCTAAAATTATCCAAAAGAGCGATTATTTAGAAGAAAAAAACGTTTTTTGTCCCTTATTTGGTTTGGGGGAGGCCCCGATACAAACAGTTTGTTCGTTAAACTCCATTGTGCCACTACAAGCCTGACCATAGGGGCCCCACCCACGCTTTTACGTTTTCGCCCTTTTAACTTTTTTAGCGAATTTTCGAAAAATTTTAAGAAAGAAACTGAAAGTCCTAAACTACTGTAGCCTGAAAAGGGTCTATCTAGTCCCCCATGTAGAACCAAAAGGGCCCATATGGTCCTACAGTAATCTGTCCAGTCCCAAAAGGGCCTACCTAGTCCGAAAAAGGTACTTCCTTGTCCCAAAAAAGGCCTACCTAATCCCAAAAAGGGCCTGCCTAGTCCCAAAAAGGGCCTGCCTGGTCCCAAAAAGGGCCTGCCTGGTCCCAAAAAGGGCCTGCCTAGTCCCAAAAAGGGCCTGCCTAGTCCCAAAACGTTCCTACCTTCTGAAAAAGGACCTACCTAGTCCCAAAAAGGGCCTACCTAGTCTAGTCCCAAAAAGGGCCTGCCTAGTCTAGTCCCAAAAAGGGCCTGCCTTATCCCAAAAAGGGACTTCCTAGTCCCCAAAAGGGCCTGCCTAGTCCCAAAACGTTCCTACCTAGTCTGAAAAAGGACCTACCTAGTCCAAAAAGGGCGTGCTTAGTCTAGTCCCCAAAAGGGCCTGCCTAGTCCCAAAAAGGGACTGCATAGTCCCCAAAAGAGCCTGCCTAGTCCCAAAACGTTCCTATCTAGTCTGAAAAAGGGCCTGCATAGTCTAGTTCCAAAAAGTGCCTACCAAGTCCTAAAAAGGGCCTGCCTACTCCCAAAAGCTTCTTACCTTGTCCCAAAAAGGGCCTGCCTAGTCCCAAAAAGGGCCTGCCTAGTCCCAAAAAAGGCCTGCCTAGTCCCAAAAAGGGCCTACTTAGTACCAAAAGGCCCTATCTAGTCCAAAAAGGGTGTTTGTAGTCTCGAAAGGGCCTAACTTTTCCAAAAAGGTCAATTATACCGAGAAAACCGCCAGTTGGGAAAAGCATTAGTAATTCTTTAGAATAGATACCTAGTTACGGTCCCGCAGGAATGAAGCTGAGGTGTTACTGATTAAGGCGGAGGTTATTTTACGTTATTGCCTTCATTCTACCTCATATTTTAATTGCTTCTCGTGTCTTTACCCATAGAGCATATAAATAATCGAAAGCGTATATGAACCTTTTTTCGGTTGGGTGGTAACCGTATAAAAAAAGCGTGAAAGTCGGAACCCGGCTCAGTTCAAAGTCAGCGATGAGTCCGTTATTGTTTTTCGTCGTTTTAGTGCTCGTGTCCGAAAAAGTAGTAAGTGAGAACTCGACAGAAAACTTCAAAGTGACAACCTACAAACCGATTTTGACGAAAATCGCCGAAAAACGTGAAGACGAACCGGTCCACGTGATCACCAAGCAGATTCCTGTCAGATATCCTGTACACGTCGAAAAAAAAGTTCCAGTGCCGATCAAAGTTCAAGTGGATCGTCCTGTGCCTGTTCACGTACCCAAGCCTTATCCGGTCCACGTCGAAAAAAAAGTGCCATTCCCAGTCAAAGTTTTCGTACCGAAGCCGTATCCTGTGGAAAAAAAAGTTCCGGTGCCTGTAAAAGTTCCGGTCGATGTTCCACGTCCGTATCACGTCGAAAAGCCAGTGCCGGTCTACGTCGAAAAAAAAATTCCCGTCCCAGTCATCAAAAATGTCCCAGTACCCATCAAAGTGCCAGTGGAAGTCCCCAAGCCGTACAAAGTAGCAGTAACTGTTGAAAAAAGAGTTCCCTACTTTGTGGAAAAGCCTTATCCTGTAGAGGTACCAGTAACAGTGGAAAAACATTACCCAGTACCGGTGCCGAAGCCATACCCAGTTGAAGTCGAAAAGCCATATCCGGTCGAAGTCGAAAAAAAAGTTCCCTACCACGTCAAAGTCACAGAATACGTCAAAATCCCAGTCCCTTTTTACTACAAAAGCCCACATCCAGTCCACCATGAGGATATCCACGGATCGCCTTCAGAACAGCAAGAAATCATCCAAAAACCTGAAATCCCCAAAATGCGCACCCCATTCATGTACAACCCGAGACATCATAATCGCCAGAAAAAACGCGAAAACCCTCAAAAGCGACCCAAGAGGCCCGAATTCGTCTCGAAAAAAGCTCCAAAAAGCCGAAATCACTTTAAACCAAGAAACCAGAAGCCAAAAAAGCAACAAAATGACGAAAACCAGTTTAGCTACCATCGAGTTCCAGAGCAAAATGTCCAAAACCAACAAAATTTCAACCATCAAAATTATGACCAAAACCAACTAAATTATGATAAATACAAGCAGAGCCATCCTCATTTTCAAAATTACGATCAACCAAATTATGACCCAACACTTGGCCAAGTTAAACCAAATGAGCAAATAAAGCAGCATCGTCAAAATTATGATCAGAGTCAAATTTATCAAAATCATCGTCAAAATGACGATCAAAACTACAACCAAGGCCAAAATTACGATCCTCAGATAAACTATCCTCCACAGAACCATAAAGTGAACGATTATCGTCAAAATTATGATCAACCTCAAATCAGCTATCAGCCACAGAATTATGACACGGAAGTCAAATATGATACGGAAACGAAAGACTTTTATGGAAGAACGCCACCTCAAAATGAAAACTATCGCGATCTACGAGTGAACCCTGATTATTTAAATCGAGAGTTATATCGGACAGGACGTAGCCCTGACACCCATGAAGTCGTAGATTACCAGAGCCACTTGAAAAACTACCATAATCAAGTCCAAGATTATAAAAGCCAGCATATCAATTACGAAAGAAATCGAAAGAAGAATGTGCCGAAAAATAGAACAAGAAACTATTAAAAATAAAATAAATATGAATAATTTAAGTTTGATCTGAATAATGTAATTTTGATCTGGATAATGTAATTTTGATCTGAATGATGCGATTCTTTATATGAAGGATGCAATTCCTAATCTGAATAGTCTTCTTTCTTATCTGAATAGTGTCCTTTCTTATCTGAATAGTGCAATTTTGATCTGAATAATGCAATTCCTGATCCGAATAATGTAAATAATTCCTCTCAGAATGATATAATTCATCATCTGAATAATGTAATTTGTCAACTGAATAATGTAATTTGACATCTGAATAAAATAATTAATTCTGATCTGAATAACGTTTTGTCTGATAATGTTTGTGATTTGAATAATGGTTCTTATCTGAATAATGCTATTTCTTATTTGAATAAAGCAGTTGCATGGATGCAATTTTTGATCTGAATAATGTAATTTCGGTATAAATAATGTAATTTTGATCTGAATAATGTAATTTTGATCTGAATAATGTAATTTTGATCTGAATAATGTAATTTTGATCTGAATAATGTAATTTTGATCTTAATAATGTAATTTTGATCTGAATAATGTAATTTTGATCTGAATAATGTAATTTTGATCTGAATAATGTAATTTTGATCTGAATAATGCGATTTCTAATCTGAATAATGTAATATTCTGATCTGAACAAGTTAATTTTTGATCTGAATAATGTAATTTTGGTATGAATAATGTAATTTCGGTATGAATAATGTAATTTTGATCTGAATAATGTAATTTTGATCTGAACAATGTGATATCTCATGCGAAAAATTTAATTCATCATAAGAATAATGCAAATCCATCATATTAATAATGCAATTCATAATATGAATAATGTAATTTCTCATGCGACTAATGTAATTCATCACCTGAATAATGGAGTTCATCATCTGAATAAAGGAGTGCATAATCTGAATAATGTAATTCATCACCTGAATAATGTAATTTATCATCAGAATAATGTAATTCATCATTTGAATAATGTAATTCCTCATCTGAATAATGTGATTCCTCATCTGAATAATGTGATTTCGTATATGAATAATGTTATTACTGATCTGAATAATGTAATTTCCGATGGAAAGAATCTGATTTCTTATATGAATAATGTAATTATGACTGGATTCATGTAATTTCTGATCTGAATAATGTAAAATTATGATCGTAGTCTTGCAATTTCTCATCTGAATAATGTTGTTTAAGATGTGAATAATGAAATAATGATCGCAAAGACTGGTAAATTATTATTGCTGTTATTATGAAATTGTAAAAATAATTATGATTTTAGTCAAATTACAACAATTAGTATTAATTTAAAAAAAAATAATTTTTTTTTAGTTATTGGTACCCATTAAATTCTTGTCTTCGTCCAAATTCCTTAATATCATTATATTTACTAATTAAAAAAAAAAAAAAATAAAAATAAAAAAAATAATAATATCTTTATCTTTTTGTGGAATTTAAGTGTTTCTGAGATTTCGTGGATTCCGTTGAAGGGAAGGAAAAACCGTTAAGTGGTGTGAAAAAATGTCTTTTTTTAAGGGGTAGGGGTAGAAAAGTGGGGTTGGGGGATGGGGGAAGTGACATTTCGGTATCGCGACCTTAATACTTCATTCCACTCCGGAGCTTTTCACTTCCACTCTTCAAAGCACGCGTTTTATGATTTTTGAACGCCCAAAAATATTCGCACAGAGGAAAAAACTTAATTAAAAACAATCTTTCTCCTTTAAGGGGGGAAAGTGTGTAATTGTTTCGTTCAATTATTGTCAGGTGTGTTCCCGTTTTTTAATTTTGGTCCGAAGGAGCGGAACGACAGTTTTAACATAATTGGACCTTTCCCTCCTTTTTCCTTTTCTTCGTCAAAGAAGCGGAACAGAGTGAGAAATGAAAGACAGAACTTACTTTCATTACTGGTTAAACGACAGTCCTTTTGTTTTACCTCGTATGACGTCACGGTAATCCATTATGACGTCACAAAATGGAATGGCACGTTCGAAGCGGAAGGAAGCTTTAGAGGTTAGGCGGTCTAAGGAAAGTTAAGAGGTAAGACAAACTGACTAGCTGGGTGCTACGAACATGACCAATTGAAAAATGCAATTCCTTCCTTATTATTTTCCATAATAAAGTCCCTAACATCATTAATTTTTATTATAAAAAAGTGTCTTATGTAGGCAGGTACCGATATTTACGTAATCGCTTAATTTAGTGCAATAAACTTTGTCAGTATGACGTTTAATTGGATCGTTATGCAATACACAGGAGTAAATTATGAACATACTAACAATTTTATTGTTAATTACGAGTCTACCTGTTTCATTACCTACTAACTGGCTATCTTATCACCCTGTTGCAGAATATCAGAAACGAATGACGTCAGTTTGTCGTTAAAACATCCAAGGAAACTGATAATATCGACATTTCCTGAGAAAAGATGCTATTTTGATGTGTTTGATCACACGTGGATTATTAAATGATCGATCGTGGACATTGTCAAGTGTCACTTTTAATGGATTGGGTAAATTTACATGGCGGAGATATGTTAGCGAAAATTTAGCTCCATTTTCAAAGTCTTGAGATTATGAAAACTAATTTCACTCAAACTCAATATAATTACCTAATTAGTTAATTAATTAATTAATTAATTAATTTAAAAAAAAAAATTTTACAATCATAACTTGAATTTGGCGATAATTTTATGAAAATGGGAAAATTAAGTTAATTAGTCATAATTACCTAATTACATAATTAATTATCTAATTAGTTAATGAAATTTAATCGGGATCACGTGAAGATTATTTGGTTAAAATTTGGTGAAGATCGGACCGGTAGAAAGCCAACTTTAGACAGACATATCTCCGCCATTTTGTCGAATTTCAAAAATCGCTCTCGTCACTTTCAAGATAACCACGAAAGGAAGATTGTGTGAAAATTTCGTGAAAATCGGATGAAAATTGTGGCCGTGAAGTGTTCCGGAAAAAAAAGCGACGGACGGCCGGCACCACAGACAGTCATGTCCGGTAAAGATCAACAGTCAGTTTGACCCTAGGGGGTCTGGAAGACCCTTCCCCAAAAACCCGAATCCGACGGTAATACAATAACTTCTCTTTGAGAAAGTTAATAATAAGGAAGGAATTAATTTGTTAAACTACTTTCTTCTTCGTACTCTGCCGCCCCTACTGGGCAAGTCCGCCCCCTGTACAAATCCAATATTTTTCTTAAGATTTGTTGGTTGCTCAATATAACTTAAGATTTAAAAAAACTTGTTAACAAGATAAAATCCAGAATGGATTAGCTTTCTCCTCGTCCATATCTTTAGTATTCAATGAATCCGACGATAAAATCTTCGGGTGTAGCGTGGCTTTCGGTAATAGAGTCCGATCTGATTGAAAAAAGGCGGGGGAGAGAAAAAAAGAAAGAAAGAAAAAAAATAGCGTGAAATCTAATTAATTAAAATATTTTTATCCAGGTGAAAGAAGGTTTTTTTCTTTTTTTTAAAAAAGGACGCTTATCACGACTTCTCGTCTTTTTATTGAAATAATTAAAGTACATGCTTGTGTCTCAAAAAAAAGTTTTTTTTCTTCATGATGCTTATCTAACCGTCCATGTTAGATTGTTAGGCAAAGATTACTTGGCGATGAAGTTGAGGTAAATAATGAACCTGCTTTAAAGAAAAATAAGTTAACCTAAACCTCTTTTGTTAAACAAGAAGGGTATAATAAAAAAAGATGTTTTATAAAAATGTTTGGACTTACTGGAATTTAAAAAAAATAAACTAGAAACAATAAGAAACATATATTTTATGGGTCAAGTTTGTATTTCGGATTTTTTAAACTTGTTAGGTTGTAAGAAAAACACAAAAAAAAGTTTCAGGGAGCCAATTTTTAGTATAAACCTATTATGGTGTATCTTAAACCCAATTATGGTGTATCTTTACCCAATTATGGTGTATCTATACCCAATTATGGTGTATCTTTTCCAAATTATTGTGTATCTTTACCCAATTATGGTGTATCTTTACCAAATTATTGTGTAACTTTACCCAATTATGGTGTATCTTTACCCAATTATGGTGTATCTTTACCCAATTATGGTGTATCTTTACCCAATTATGGTGTATCTTTACCCAATTATGGTGTATCTTTACCCAATTATGTTGTATCTTTACCCAATCATGGTGTATCTTTACCCAATTATCTTTATCCCATTATGTTGCTTGAACCATTATGATGTATATTTAATATTAACGATGTTGTTGATTGAACCTGCAAAGCTTTTGGCTTGTTTTGAATGTTTTAATTGTTTTCGATAATTTTTGAATGAGTTTTTATGTTTTTTTAAATTTCAATTTAATTAGTTTGAGTAGTTTTTGATGGTTTTTAATGATGTGGAATGGTTTTCGACCTTTTTTTTGACAAACTTTTAAAATTTTCGATGTTGCTTGGTGGAATTTGAATATCTTTAGATGTTTTTCAATAAATTAGATTGGTTTTTGTTCATTTTTGAATAAAGTTTATAGTTTTTGATGTTTCTTGAAGGGATTTGATCACTTTCAGATTAGATTTGAATGGTTATCGACGTTTTTGAATGATCCTTGCACTGTTCTTTTAGTTTCTTTTTCCCCATCAAAGCAGGTGCGTAAGTGCATAACTAAAAAGGGGCTGTAAATAACCACTAATGGAGGTCGTGGGAATGTCAACTCAAGACAGAAAAACCCGAAAGGAAGATACACTTTTAAAAGAGGTTTTATCGTGGCCTTATCTACTACCAGATGCCAGAGGGAAAGGGTCGGAAATATAATATAAAGGATAATAAATTATTTGAACACAATGGGGTTTTAAAAAATTGTATTTAATTACGGCTCAGGATGATTAAAGGAGCCCTAATTGCCCAAAAGGTGCATTATGAGCGCCTTTTTTGTCGGAGGCGTTTTTACACGGTAAACAATCGTGATACTGATGAGCTACACTGGGCCTTCTCTGTGAACCGGATTGGCCGACAATATCCATGATTTATGGACAGGTTAAGATTAATGGTGAGTGTTTACCTTTTGTTTAGCGTGAAGGGTGGGTGGTGGGGGAGTAGAAGAGGGGAGGGGATATACTGATTGAATTGACCGCGGATACGTCCGAGAGATTGATCGGCCCTGACCCTACGTCAATCCAACCCTTCCATTAAAACTGAAAATCCCAGACGTAAAAAACCGAAGAAGCGACAGGGCGATGGAAAAAAAAATAAAAGGACCGGCAAAGGAGAGTGAATGAAATTGTTTAAACCACACGCCTTTAAAAGAAATTACAAATTTTTAATACTAACTATGTGTGTCTTTACAATATTAGGGTGTACCTTTACAATATTATGGTGTATCTTTACAATATTATGATTTATCTTCATCCCATTTTGGTGTGTCCTGACATTATTATGGTGTATCCTTACATTATTATGGTATATCTTTACATCATTATAGTGTATCTTTGCAATATGATGTGTCTTTACAATATTATGGTTTATCTTTACAATATGATGGTGTATCTTAAACCCATTATGGTACATCTTTACAATATCATGGTGTATCTTCACATTATTATGGTGTATCTTTACATTATTATGGTGTATCTTTAGAATATGATGGTGTATCTTTAACCCATTATGGTACATCTTTACAATATCATCGTGTATCTTCACATTATTATGGTGTATCTTTACATTTTTATGGTGTATCTTTACATTATTATGGTATATCTTTACATTATTATAGTGTATCTTTAGAATATGATGGTGTATCTTTAACCCATTATGGTATATCTTTACAATATGATGGTATATCTTTAAAATATAATGGTGCATCTTTACAATATAATGGTGTATCTTTACATTATTATAGTTTATCAATACATTATTATGGTTTATCTTTAAAATATGATGGTGTATCTTTAACCCATTATGGTACTTCTTTACAATATCATCGTGTATCTTCACATTATTATGGTGTATCTTTACATTATTATGGTGTATCTTTACATTATTGTGGTATATCTTTACAATATGATGGTATATCTTTAAAATATAATGGTGTATCTTTACAATATAATGGTGTATCTTTACATTATTATAGTTTATCATTATATTATTCTGGTTTATCTTTAGATTATTATAGTGTATCTTTAAAATATGATGGTATATCTTTAACCCATTATGGTACATCTTTACAATATCATCGTGTATCTTCACATTATTATGGTGTATTTTTACATTATTATGGTGTATTTTTACATTATTATAGTGTATCTTTACATTATTATAGTTTATCATTACATTATTATGGTTTATCTTTAGATTATTAATGGTGTATCTTTACAATATGATGGTGTATCTTTACAATATTATGGTGTATCTTTACAATATTATGGTGTATCTTTACAATATTATGTTGTATGTTTACAATATGATGGTGTATCTTTACAATATTATGGTGTATTTTTCCACATTTGGTGTATCTTTACAATACATATTATGTTTTACCTACATCTTATTTTGGTGTATCTTTACCCCATTATGGTGTACCTTTACATTATTACGGTGTATCTTTATGTTATAACGGTGTATCTTCACATTAATATGGTGTATATATATTTACATTATTATGGCGTATATTTACCCATTATGGTGTATCTTTTCCTGATAATGGTGCACCTATCCTAACAATATTGTGATGTACATATCGTTACCCGATTATGGTAGGCACCAAACCATGGTATGGGCAACCATGAGTGCATGGTGCTTATCGCTGAACAATCAATTGGGCTGGTTTTTATAAATTAATGAATTTATAAGTTAAGTAGACTTTAAATTTTAAAAAGATCAGTTTTGAAGAACTAATTAGACAAACAAGAAAAAAAAATTAATTTAAAAATCCATATCCATTAAGGAAATGGACGGGAGCTCTCAAGTGGGGGATGAAGTAATTATAGCGAGATCTGGAAAAGACAGGTGTCATATTTTCCCCGAACACACGTTTTCTGAAAGCCTTATAAGGGATGAAAAAAAAAATTGGCTATCAAGTGACAACCTATTTTTTCCTAAATGGCGTCTCCAGTAGGAAAAAATAATAATAACGGTAGAGGTTGAATGGGAGTAGAATGTGTGAAAAGCCTCCTGTTGCATCGCGGGTAAAGGCTTTCGGGTCCATTGTTAGGCGGAAGAGAAGCCCCTTAGATCCGCACCATCATTATACCAGACTACCTAGAAATCCATTTATTCTGAGATTTCAGTGTGAAAACCTTTCATCTCTGAATAATAGACTACGAAATCCCTCCCGTTTATTTGATTTCATTTTTAATAATAATTAATTTTAATTATTGTTTACTAATATCGTGAGTAAAACATATTGTTACCAAAGTTGTGTCAGGATTGCTCCAGACATGTTGCTTATAACAAAATCTCCAATATCCAACATCTGCTTTTTTAAAGAAAAACTCATTTCTTGCTCATTTAGGGTCCTGAGCATCATGATATTACTTAGATTTGAATTGATAGCTTCTTTCCTCTCCCCTCCCCTCTTTTTTTCTTCTTGTAATTGTACTGGCATCAATTTGTTCGAGCTGAGGGGAAATTGAGAAAAGCGCCTCCGGGGTTAAAAACCCGAGGAAAAATGAGTTAAGTAATTGTTTCCAAGGTTCTCCTTCACGAACAACCTTGTAAACAAAGCTATAACCTCTTATAGTCCATTTAATCCGTTTTTAGAAGGTTATCGAGACGGTTCAACCACCATAAACGACTCGGAAAAACAATTATAGACCGCAGGAACAATAAAAATCAAATAAAGGACCTTTCAGAGCCCTTTTCACCACAAAAACGTAACCATTGGAAAGTTGGCAGCGTTCCGCCCAGCGAATAAAACACTTTTTGAGAAAGTTCTCGTTTTGGGGGTTCCACTTCCATAAGACCTCAAAACCGTCTTAATTTAAAACTTTTTACCTGACTTTTTGTGTATGAGTCAAGTAAAATTTGCTGACTGAAAAAAGAGTTTTAGAACAAAAGTTTTGTTATCTTCAGGGTATTTTAGTCGCGTTTGTTCGAGTGGAATTCTGATAAAATATAATTCATTAATGGTTTAAATTTTGAATTTTTCGTTTGTTTATCGCGGAGTATAGGGGGAAGGATGTAAATATTTATTGTGGTTTTCCCGCTTCGTTATTTTCAATTATTATCCGCGTGTGGCGTCAGAATCTTAGTCCGCCCGATAAACAAACCCTCCCCGTACCCCTATTCGCTCTTTTGCCTAATTAATGTCTTAAAGTCAAACCCTCGGGGCAACGGAGGGATTGAATTATTCACTTCACCTGAGCCTATTCCTCACTCCCCACCTTACACGTTTCTAGGGTCGAATTGTTTTCTGGGCGAGAGAAAAAAATAAAAGAAGACATGAAACGTAGTAAACACGCAGTGAAACAAACGTAAAATTATTTCCCAAGGGATTTTAATGAGATTTCACCTTCTAACTGCGCACTCATTTTCACTCTCCGTTGTTTGCCCGCTCTATTGTAAAACACGCACGTTTCTTCAAAGTCCCCACGCCGTAATTAAGGCGGCGTTACACAAGGGTTTATTATTTTATACAAAGCGAAAGGTCACCGCTTCAACCAGGGGCGGACTGGGACCTTAGGGTGTGGGTGGGTTTTCAGTGGGGGGGGGCAAAAATTTTAACAGGAAATTGGCTTTTAGAAAAATATATTAGGCAAAAACAGAGGTTCCCAAATTTGGGTTTTAAAATGTCGATTTTGAGGTTTTGACAAAAGAAATTGCACTTAAAACGTTGATTTTGAGATTTTTTGACAAAAATATTTGCTCTTATAATCATGATTTTGAGGTTATTGACAAAAAATTGTCAATTTAAAGTTGATTTTGAGGTTTTTGGACGAAATTTAGGCATCATAAATGTTGATTTCAAGGTTTTTTTAACCAAAATTAGGCTTTTTAAATGTTGATTCTGACAAAAGAAATTGCACTTAAAACGTAGATTTTTAGAATTTCTGACAAAAATTGGTCTTACAACCACGATTTGGAGGCTTTTGACGAAAAATGGTCAAGTTAAAGTCGATTTTGAGATTTTTGGACGAAAATTAGGCATCTTAAATGTTGATTTTAAGGTTTTACGAAAATTTAGCTTTTAGGTATTTTATGTTGATTTTGAGGTTTTTGGACAAAATTAGGCATCATAAATGTTGATTTCGAGGTTTTTTGACCAAAATTAGGCTTTTGAAATGTTGATTTCGAGGTTTTTTTTTAACCAAAATTAGGCTTTAAAAATGTTGATTTTGAGGTTTTTGACGAAAATTTGCCTTTTTAAATGTTGATTTCGAGGTTTTTTTGACCAAAATTAGGCTTTAAAAATGTTGATTTTGAGGTTTTTGACGAAAATTAGGCTTTAAAAATGTTGATTTTGAGGTTTTTGACGAATTTTTGGGGATATTTGCACAAAATCTTGAGCTTTCCGACACCCCCCTGGGGACAGCTTACGCCCCCCAGTTTGGGAGCCATTGAGCAAAATAACGGTTAAAACTGACCCTGGGGGGCGCCGCCTCTATGTATTCACGGGGGGGGGGGCGCGGGTGGGTTCTGTCCACACCCCCCCCCCCGGGCCAGTCCGCCTCTGGCTTCAACAAAATACATGATGGCTATACCTACCAAGCACCTTTAGTTACGAAAGTTCCGTCTTGAGAAGCTCCAGACATGTGCACGCTTAGGGAAGTTGGATAATTTCAGCGTTATTCAGAGGCTCTTTATTTTACCCCACATACTCATAAACCTGTCGTACCTCCACGGCAATAAAATTTATATTCCATAGACACCGAATCATCAAAGAGACGGTTTATTTATTTTTTATTCCCTCCTTTACCTTCCGACTTTAGTTATGAGAGAGGCGAAACAATAGGCCGGAGAAAAGAAGAAACGAAAGGGATATAAAAGAAGAAGAAGAAAAAAAAAAGGGAAGAGATGAAGTCGTTTATAATTGATCTGATTGTGAGGCGGGTGGTCGCCAGCGGTTTCTGATTGTTTTTTGCCTTCTTTCCCTTCCTCGAATCGTTTTTATCTCGTAGAACAGCCTGGATGAAGGATCACCCTCCTAGAAAGTATATTTTCTCGAACAAAACCAATTTTATTGTTATTGTGGACAAACCCCCTTTTTTCTCATAGATAAAACCTTTTTTTATCCCGGATTTCGTCTTGAATATCAACTTATCAATTTAAATTGTAAAATATAATCGGATTTGGGTGTGTACTCTGAGATTCAATCTTCGTCTTATGTCTGTAAATTTTTAATGCGGAGAAGAAACGTTTTTGTTTCGTTGTCCTTTTAAACTGTGCAAGTTGAAGGCTCCCAAGTTTCCATTGACTTGTTCACGAGGACTTCAAACTCTCAACGACGGTTCTGTATTGATTTTAAGCTTTCTCATTTATATATAGTCCTCTGGTAATAAACTTGTCTCTTAAATTATTCCCCCTTCTCCATCGAAGGCCCTCAGACACTTAACTAACTCGAGACCTTCCAAGTCCTTTTTAGAGTTTTCAAACCGGAGGACTTCAGGGAAGTTTTATACTTAGGGAAATCAAGGAATTTTTATAAAGTAATACTAACCCATCTTTTTTATCGAAATAAGTTATTATAACTAGAAGATGTAATATTCCTTAAAAAAAAACAAAAAAAAAACTGTTTATTCGGGAAAATGATGGAAAAAGGATAAGGGGAAAGGGGAAAGGGGAAAGGGGAAAGGGGAAAGAGGAAAGGGGAAAGGGAAAGGGGAAAGGGGAAGGGGAAAGGAAAAGGGGAAGGGGAAATGGGAAAAGGGGAAAAGGGGAAAAGGGGAAAATGGGAAGGGGAAAGGGGAAAAGGGGAAAGGGGAAAGGGGAAAGGGGAAAAGGGGAAAGGGGAAAAGGGGAAAGGGGAAAGGGGAAAGGGGAAAAGGGGAAAGGGGAAAGGTAAAGGGGAAATGGGGAAGGGGAAAGGGGAAAATGGGGAAAAGGGGAAAAGGGGAAAAGGGGAAAAGGGGAAGGGGAAAGGGGGAAAGGGGAAAGGAAAAAGGGGAAAGGGGAAAGGGGAAAAGGGGAAAGGGGAAAAGGGGAAAGGGGAAAGGTAAAGGGGAAATGGGGAAGGGGAAAATGGGGAAAAGGGGAAAAGGGGAAAAGGGGAAAAGGGGAAGGGGAAAGGGGGAAAGTGGAAAGGGGAAAGGGGAAAAGGGGAAAAGGGGAAAGGGGAAAGGGAAGGAGGGGATGTTGGTGGTGTGAAGGGGTTGGTAGGGGGATGGAGGGGATTGTGGGTAAGCGAAGGGAGAGTAAGGGGTTAGCTGGGATGGTGGAGGAGTGAAGGGGAGGGTAGGGGATAGCAAACAGTTGGTTTTACTACAATTTTTCAAACTTGTATGGTCAAATCTCAATATGCAATAAAATTCAATGAATGTGAGAGCGACAACGTGCGTTTCCCCCCTTCCATTCAAGTAGCTTTTTCGTCGAATCCTCCTGAATAATTTACACCTAAAGAGGTTTTTTTTTCCAACGGGACGTTTAGTTGAGAACTGAATATTAATAAATTCGTGTTTTTCGAGAATTGATCGAAAAAGTGCTGATGCAAGGACGTTTTCGGACTTTGGCAATGCTCCCAGGCTAACAAGGAGGTTAAAGAAAATCGATGGAAAACGAATCCGAAAAGTATTTTTGTGTCGCTGACAGCAAAATTTCAATCAGGATAGGGAGTTTTATTGGTAAATAACTTAGTTATCTGGCTGACAAAAGGGGAGAGGGACCTATTGAAACATATAGAGAGTAGTTAGCGTCTTGTCATCGGCTACAAATCAGGGGGTCCGATATGAAGTTAGGGAGTCAAGGGGGAGGACACTATCTAGAAGGGTCTCAATGAGATCGCACAAGTTTTACGATTACGGTTTGTAATTATCGAAGGCGAGACGTGTTATGTGAATGAAACTGGAGTATAATGATATGGGAGAATCGTTGCATAAGGATTGATATATAAAGGTTGGAAGACCAGTTTAAAGATTCAGTCGTCATGAAGCTGTTACTTGTGTTGTTAGTTGTGTGTAGTGCTGAGCACCATGGGGACTCTCACCATCACCATCATGAGGAAAGGACGATCGTGATAACGAAGGAAGTTAAAGTCCCTTATCCGGTCAAAGTCGAAAAGGAAATTCCGTATCCAGTCCATGTTAAAGTTGAACGACCCGTCCCAGTGCATATACCGAAACCTTATCCAGTGAAGGTCGAGAAGGAGGTTCGCGTTCCAGTCAAAGTTTTAGTCCCGAAGCCTTACCCGGTTGAGAAAAAAGTTCCGTTTCCGGTCGAAGTGAAAGTGGACAGGCCGGTACCTTATCATGTGGAGAAGCCGGTGCCCGTTCATGTCGAAAAGGAAGTCCGCGTACCCGTCATCAAGCACGTCCACGTTCCCGTTAAAGTTTACGTCGACGTTCCCAAACCGTATAAAGTTTACGAAGAAGTTGAAAAAAAGGTTCCCTACTTTGTCGAAAAGAAAGTCCCTTATGAGGTCAAAGTTCCAGTCGAGAAGCCCTACGAAGTCGAAGTGCCCAAACCATATACAGTCGAAGTCGAAAAACCATATCCCGTCGAAGTCGAAAAAAAAGTCCCCGTCTACGTAAAAGTCCCCGAATACTACAAAGTATACAAACCAGTCCATAAAGAATCACACGAAACCGAATACGAAGGTTCGGAAAAGCACATTTCTTGGCACGACGAACACCACGAGCCTATAAAACATCACGAACCCGAACACCATGAACATCACGAACCCGAGCACCATGAACATCACTTCTCCGAGCAAAGTTCCGATGTCTCCGAAGGGTTCAAAATCCACCATGACAAAGATGGAGAAAAAGGTCACGCCTATAGCGAACAGTCGTTCCATATATCGCATGGCAAAGAAGACAAACATGAATTCTAAATGCCTAAGAACTTTAAAATAACCCAAAGTGGCCAACTAAATTGTTAAGTCTGATCCTATTGTTTTTTTAATTGTATTTTGTTGAAATAAAGAGTTATTTTGTTTTTACATGCCTAGTATATTGCCTAACATGTACTAAAACAACGTTCCTAACGTTTTAGAACCAAAAATCATCATAAAATGAGCTAAACAGGATCAAAGATGATATACCATTGAATCCCTTATCGTCGCAGCAGTGTAGTAGTGGGTTCGCATCCAAAATCGTATATAGAAGCTATAGAACCGCTAATCGTTTATCCTTTACTACATTATGTAGACAATGTGGCCAATGAACTTCATCTGCTATGAAAAATTTAAAAGTTTTAACATTTTGAGGACGTTAAATCACCTTTTCCATTGAACTTAAGGAGGTTCAAGAGGAAGGTTGACCTTTTAAAAGCATGATCTATGAAACAGGTGAATAACCTTTATTTACATAAGACCTCTAGACAAATTTATACGGCATGAAGCACTAAACTGTCCCAGAAGTCGATTTTCTTCTATTTATCCAAGTAATGACATCAAAAACGTCAATTAACGTTAACGTTTATATAGTTAAACGTCGACGTGTTTTATACCCGAGAATATTCTTGTACTTTAATAGGCAATTAGTGAGCAACACGTGTTTTCAAGTTTCGCCAGGGCGTTTTAATTTTAAAAGGCGGTTTCCCCCATCTGGTTTATGCCTTCGGGATACGCGATGATCAATAGGAAATGCGGAAAAGGGACAAAGACGTTCTACCCCTAGGGGAAAGCTCCTTTTTAAGCTATTGTCATTTTCAAGTTTATTATTCATAAATATTTATCGGATTGTAAACCGACGATGACAGATTGTAATTTATAGTGGGCGAGTACTTTAAAAGAGAGCAGTTCATAAAGACGTCAGGTGTGGGATGCGATTTTACGACGTCTCCTTTCAAAAGATGAATATTTTGAAGTCTGAAGTCAACCTTTTGTCTCTGGAAGAGTTTTAGGTGAGAAATTTTGTAAAAAATGAAAAAAAGATGATTGATGCTTGCGTTGATTAATGACTCGGGAACGTTTAGGTCGTTAATTCGGTTAAAACAATAGGGTTCGGTTTATGTCACGTTTTTCGGGCCGTGAAGATCGGACGTCAGCCTGGACGGGGGTCGATCGTCCCGGGAAAAGTCCGCTTCTCTCGCCCGTGTCTAATCGAATTATTTTACACGAAGCGATTTTCCATATATACAAAATTAAAACCGTTCCGGCGTGAATTAGACAATCCGCGTTAATTTTCGTTTATAAAATAACAATATCGACAGGCGGAAGTGGGGGGCATCGAAACAGCGGGTGGCGGGTTTTGTTCCGACGATCGTACAAATTCTGGATTCCATTTTACGCCTCGTTTCATACGTCGCGAATCCACAACGTTCAGGAAATTGAAGAAATGTTTCGGGGAGGGTGAGCATTATGTACATAAAACAGGTTTAAAACTTAAAAAAAAAAACATGAATTACTAGTTTCGTTTCCATTTTTTTTCCTGATCATAACGATGATTGGTCTTCCAATACTAAGATAAGTTACTTTATGGTGCCTCAACACAATGATCAGGGACTTCATGGTATCCCAACATTATGATAAGGGACTCTATGATGTCTTAACACGATGATCAGGGACTTAACGGTCTCCCAAAATTATGATCAGGGACTCTATGGTGTCTCAACACTATGATCAAGGACTTCGTAGTCTCCAACCTTATGATCAGGGACTCTATGGTGCCTCAACACGATTATCAGGGACTTCATAATCTCCAACCTTATGATCAGGGACTCTATGGTGTCTCACACGATGATCAGTGACTTTATGGTCTCAAACATTTTGATCAGGGACTCTATGGTGTTTCAACACGATGATCAGAGACTTTATGGTCTCCAAATACTAAAAAATAGACTCTATAGTGTCTCAACACGATGATCAGAGACTTCACAGTGTCACAACATTATGATCAGGGACTCTATGGTGCCTCAACACGATGATCAGGGACTTCATGGTCTCCCAACCTTATGATCAGGGACTCTATGGTGCCTAAACACGATGATCAGGGACTTCAAGGTCTCCCAGTGTTATGATCAGGGACTCTATGGTGTCTCAACACGATGATCAAGGACTTCACGGTCTCCCAACACTATGATCAGGGACTTCATAATCCCCCAACATTATGATCAGGGACTATATGGTGCCTGAACACGATGATTAGGGACTTCATGGTCTCCCAACATTATGATCAGGGACTAGATGGTGTCTCAACACGATGATCAGGGACTTCAAGGTCTCCCAACATTATGATCAGGGACTTCAAGGTCTCCCAACATTATGATCAGGGACTCTATGGTGCCTCAACACGATGATCAGGGACTCTATGGTGTCTCAACACGATGATCAAGGACTTCACGGTCTCCCAACACTATGATCAGGAACTTCATAGTCTCCCAACATTATGATCAGGGACTCTATGGTGCCTGAACATGATGATCAGGGACTTCATGGTCTCCCAACGTTATGATCAGGGACTTCAAGGTCTCCCAACATTATGATCAGGGACTCTATGGTGCCTCAACACGATGATCAGGGACTCTATGGTGTCTCAACACGATGATCAAGGACGGTCTCCCAACACTATGATCAGGGACTTCATAATCCCCCAACATTATGATCAGGGACTATATGGTGCCTGAACACGATGATTAGGGACTTCATGGTCTCCCCACATTATGATCAGGGACTATATGGTGTCTCAACACGATGATCAGGGACTTCAAGGTCTCCCAACATTATGATCAGGGACTTCAAGGTCTCCCAACATTATGATCAGGGACTCTATGGTGCCTCAACACGATGATCAGGGACTCTATGGTGTCTCAACACGATGATCAAGGACTTCACGGTCTCCCAACACTATGATCAGGAACTTCATAGTCTCCCAACATTATGATCAGGGACTCTATGGTGCCTGAACACGATGATCAGGGACTTCATGGTCTCCCAACATTATGATCAGGGACTCTATGGTTCCTTAACACGATGATGAGGGACTTCACGGTCTCCCAACCTTATGATCAGGGACTCTATGGTGCCTAAACACGATGATCAGGGACTTCAAGGTCTCCCAGTGTTATGATCAGGGACTCTATGGTGTCTCAACACGATGATCAAGGACTTCACGGTCTCCCAACACTATGATCAGGGACTTCACAATCCCCCAACATTTTGATCAGGGACTCTATGGTGCCTCAACACGATGATCAGGGACTTCACGGTCTCCCAACACTATGATCAGGGACTTTATAGTCCCCAACATAATGATCAGGGACTCTATGGTGTCTCAACACGATGATCAGGGACTTCATAATCTCCAACGTTATGATCAGGGACTTTATGCTCTACGAACACTACAATAAGGGACTTTTTTTTTTAACAAAAGAAAATAAAAGAAGAAATGCACCGAGTCGCCAACCGTGACCGTGTAAATAAACATTTTTAAAACCAACGTAATTTCATTTCCTTCCTTTTCTCCTTGGCTAGAATCAAACGGTTCGAAAAATAAAAGAGCAAAAAAAAAGCGAACAACTAGGAAGCTTTTTTTTTCTAATTTCCCCACATGGGGCTGTAATATGCAAATTGTCAGGAATAATTTTCGTTTTTATTTCTCGCTTTTTGAACACAGAGTACGTTTTTTCACGTTTGAGGAGAGGAATGTAGAGAGACGGAACAAAGCTCGAAATGAGAGGAACATCGGGGACAAAAGAGAGGCGCCGCAGAGCGAGACTCTTAATTACAACCTTTGTCCTCTGAGGAGACCAATCATCGCGACCACCAGATGAAATGTACACACGCTGGAGTCACACTCCTCCCCCCCTATCACCCTCCCATAGTACCTCCTCGCTCCCTTTGCTTTGAAAATGAAAGTCCCTGATGGGCACCAAATTCAAACGCTTTTTCCCAGCTTTGAAATGTGCGCCTACTTGATTAAACTTCCAGGAAACTTTTAATTATCGGTTTTCTTTCTTTTTAAAAAAAATAATAATCATACCTCGATGACTATTTGAGCTATTATTAAAGCTAAAAACTCTCTTTGACTTAATTCTTGCAAAATTACTTCTTTTTAGAACGTTTTCTTTTCGTAAAAAAAGAAAACCGGTTATGAAGCTAAGACGATTGGTTTTCTAGGAATCATTAATTTTAAAATTTCTACCTGCACGGTGATTTTTTTTCCCCTCGATATCACAGAATCTATTATCTATGTTGAGACTATGTGTCATCATCCCACAGAATCCCTTATCATGGTGTTCAGACGCTATAAAGTGTGGGGATCCACCTAGTTCATGCGTGGAAGGGAGTATATTTTGGTGTTTGTGGAGGTAATGTATGTTGGTACGACTGGGAAGTCAGAAGCGCGTGGCCCGGTCTGCGTGCGCATCCCCGCCAGTTGAGAACGTGCTAGACCAAACTACGCATTAAGACGAAAGAACGAATTTCAATTCGAAACATTCGAATTTCAATGTTCAAATTCAGAAGACGAATTTGGGCCTACATGTTTGAGAAAGTTATGGCGTTCCTACTCCATACCTAGCAGAAAAGGCTATAAAAAAATTGAAGCATTTTTAATGAATTCGAGTGTCTCGTGAAAAAGGAGGTTTTACGATGAACTCGGACGTTTTAAAGGTAGCATTTGTTTTGTTTGCGAAAAACGTTGTATAAACGTTAAAGGGCATAAAACGGCGACCACCGTCCTCATAAACGCTTCTATTAATATTCTTGTCGATCGTAAATCCGGATGAAATGCTTTTTGAAAGAAAAAAGTTCGTTTTTAGTGCTCAGAACCTTTTGTCTCTTATGAAAAGCTCGTGTTCGTTAGCTTCCCCTTGAGAATTCCTCTTGGAAAGAATGATAGCTAAAAACGCTCAAAATTAAAGGGGCGTAACGTGAATGTTAACGAGCTAAAGAATGGTAGAAGGGGTCAAAAATTAGATCGGAAACCCGCAAAACAACCCTTTTCTAACCGTAGATAAATTGGAAAATAAAGAACGACTAAAACCGAACTCATGACACGATAAAACGGGCTTTTAGCTAAATGAGACGTTTTCTCCTGGGAGGAGGGTTCCTCTTGTCTCTTACCCCTTTCTGTCCTACCACCGCCACCCCCCCTTTCCGACCCCTTATCCGTGAAACACCGTACAACTCACGTCACTCCTAGATATGATATATAGGTGTGACCAACATTTGGGATTTATGAGAACACGTGTACAAGATAGTATTGCCATCCAATCTAAAACCCTTATTTATTTGACAAGTTGTCTTTTTTTTCTCTCCCTTTTGGTTTATAACTACACAAATAATTGATCAAAACACCTCGAAATTTACCAAGGCGAATATGTCAATTTCTGCAGGCTAACAGCGGAGGCGTTGGTAAAAATTTACTAGAATATTGGGGTTGTTCACGATCTTGTGCTACAGTATCCATGCTACTCGTAACGATGACGTAACATTTGCTCTGCTACCATCCTTTAAAACCCATTTCCTCTAATCATGGGGAAGGCCCCTTCATCCTCTCCCAACCTTCCCCCACCTCACCCCTCTCCATCTTGTGAATATGATGAATTTGGTATGAACAAATCGACTTCTAAAGTAACATTTTATTATAGAATTATTCTTACAAAGACTTAGGTAAGTATTTTGGTTAAATCTTTGTTGGATTTTGCGATACCTGTATAGATGGTGCATTGCCTTTGGGCAATCCAATTTTGCTCTTTTGGATGGTTTCTGCTCTTCTATCGTGAATTTTAACGTCTTTGGTTTTTTCGAGGTCTTTTTCGATTGCCTGCTTCTCCTTTTCTGCATTCTCTAAAGCAGATAAAGACTGATGCAGCTTAGCATCGGTGTCTTCTTTCCTCATTATGTTGCGATGGACCGATTCTTCGATGATATGTTTTTCCTGATTCACTTTCTGCAACGCTTCCAGCTTTAATTTTTCTTCTTGAAGTTTCTCCGTTTGTCCGTTTCTTATTTCCTGGTACAACGGGATTTTTATCTGCCTTTGTCTTAAATCTGGAATTTCTTGCCTTTCGGGCATCTGGACTGGTCCTCGATAAAAATCTCTTAAATAAGGGACTTGATAAATGCCCGCTCCGTACAATGGCATCTTCCCGTAAAGTCCGGCCTCTTTAATGAAACCGGAAAGGTTTTCGGAATTTCCATAACGCGATGAAATGAATTGGTGGTACTTTCCAGGGCTGATGTGTTTATACTCGATATAAACTTCTGGATGCACTTGATGGTCTGACTTTCTTCCTTGAAGAGAGATCTTTGGCTTCTTCAAAACCAAAGAATGCTTCTGAACTATTATTTCGCCACTTTCATCATCCTCGAACAACTCACGTTTCTGCTGAACCGATGCCGTCGCCATAGCAATCACCAAAACAAATATAGCAATCACTGCCTTCATCTTTCTAACTCACTACTAACTAATCTTCATTTATATACGTTTTGCTTGCTCTTCCAACCGAGAAAGGTCACAAATCCATAAGCGGAAATCGATTTTATATCAAAATCTCTAGGTTGAAAAGTTTCTCACGTTTTACATATTTCGTGCTTAACGATGTGGAAGAAGTAGCTGATCATACGTTTTGTTGACTAAATTATTCCAGGTGAATGAACAAAGCATCGAGTTCATGAATGAGTAGGGTCTGTTATATCTGTGCCAAAATATCACAAGGTTCAGGTTGTTTTTAAACTGTAGCGAGGAAACTCTAGGATAAATATGTTTATAGACGGAAGGTTGGGTTAGTAACCAACTAGTAGGAATAAAACATACCGCCCACCAAATTTCTTCCTTTCCATACACTCCAATAGGTTGCACTAGCATCTATGATGAGTTGCATTGCTATAGCTCTTTGAAACACTAAAAAAGGTGGTAGACTCGAAGGATAGGCAGTTAAAATGGATTTTTTGATGGTATTGTTAGTTAGTGATGCTATTACTTCTAATAATTTCGTTCTACACAACTTACACTTGAAAGGCGTTTAGCTATCAAGCCTTTAAATCACTATTTTTAGCCCTTAAACGTCTAAATGGGGCATTTAACGTAGTGTGAACATTAAAGCGTAAATTATCCCATTAAAGAGCTCTTAATGTTGCCTCTTTTTAATGAAACACGCCTACGCCGATTTTTCTTTTGAAGTATACCATAAAGGATATTATTGGAACATTGAAGTTGAACGCTAATCGTGTTAATTTTCAAGAATTTTTTTTACAAAATACCTTAGAACCTGAAATTTTATAGGCCAGCGCATTTTCACCAATATTTTGAATAAAAGAATATAAGTTTAGGGCATAAGCGTTATTTTGGTCCGTTAGTAATCAAAGAGGGTCGTCTTGTTTATTTCAAGCCTCGTTTCACCGCTTATCGACACTTTGGCGGAAGACTTTTATTCCGCAATTACCATATTATCGTTATTATCCGGATAATGTTGAAATTTTGACTTAATCGGCAAAAGACCGTAGCCATAGCGAGCTCAAAAATCAAAATTTAGGAATCTAAGTGCATAAAAACACGACAATGAAGGCTCTAGAGTGTACAAACACGACAATGAAGGACTCTAGTATGGCCAAACACTACAATGAAGGCTCTAGAGTGTACAAACATAACTATGAACGGACTCTAGAGTGGCCAAACACGACAATGAAGGACTCTAGAGTGTACAAACACGACAATGAAGGACTCTAAATGTACAAACACGACAATGAAGGCTCTAGAGTGTACAAACATGACAATGAAGAGACTCTAGAGTGGCCAAACACGACAATGAAGGACTCTAGAGTGTACAAACACGACAATGAAGGTTCTAGAGTGTACAAACATAACTATGAACGGACTCTAGAGTGGCCAAACACGACAATGAAGGACTCTAGAGTGTACAAACACGACAATGAAGGCTCTAGAGTGTACAAACATGACAATGAAGGGACTCTAGAGTGGCCAAGCACGACAATGAAGGACTCTAGAGTGTTAAAACACGACAATGAAGGACTCTAGTGTGGCCAAACACGACAATGAAGGCTCTAGAGTGTCTTAACACGACAATGAAGGACTCTAGAGTGTACGAACATGACAATGAAGGAACTCTAGAGTGGCCAAACATGACAATGAAGGAACTCTAGAGTAGCCAAACACGACAATTAAGGACTCTAGTCTGGCTAAACCCGACAATGAAGGCTCTAGAGTGTACAAACATGACAATGAAGGATTCTAGAGTGGCCAAACACGGATAATATTGAAATTAGGCCTTAAGTGGTCCAATAAATAAAAAAGTCGATGTCATTTTATCGACGATGCCCTATCGTAAATTAGACGAAATTCGCCATTATCAGTCAATATTTCGTCTTCGACGTAGGAGGTCGTACCCATAAAGATAAGGGGATAAATAAGAAAATTGACCATCACCTTTTAATGTCGGCGCCGTTCCACTTAAGACAATCCGAATCGGCAAAAAGTTCCCTTTCGGCTTTAACCGAGAAAAGAAAAACTCGTATAAAATATAAATCTGCGGACTTCCTACCCTTCTCTTCCTTTTCAACGTCTTAATGGGACTTCATTGTCTTAAATGACCGCTCCCTTCCTTTTTTCCCGCACAAAACTTATACTCCCCTTTTCATATTTAATGCTCCTGGAAATTCGGAAGCGAATGAAAAAATAATTTTCTTTCATAAAACATGGCCAATAAAAAAAAAAAACTGAGAAATTGAAGGGTGTTCAGCTTGAAGAATCTCCATGTATTAGCCCCAATTTGCCAAAAAATGGGTCAAACATTCAAGTTATGCTCTTCCTCGTACGTTAGGCAATTTGATTTCTCAACAATGGTATGTAATAAAGAAGATGAAGATGAAGATTCATTTAAAAAGTAATTGTCATGTAGACAATAGGAATACAAAGAAAAAGGAGAGCTCTGTCTTTTGGTTAGTGGGTTAGCCCTATTGTATAGACCGAGACGACTAATGTAAAGATAATTAAAACCTTGTTCTCGACAAAAGATACAAAAAAGTATAAGGGGAGAGTTAAAAATTAGTCTAATGAATAGTGAATAAGGGGAGAATCGTCGGGATTGTGGAAACACGTAACGAGGACTCATAACTGTGGATCTCACTTATTACTCACATCCTCCTGAAGTGGAGGATCCTTTTACATTAGGCTCACTTGTTCTCCCGATGAATAGGCCTAATGTTAATCGCCCTAAAGTGTCCGAAATTGCCCTCTGAAAAAAGGAAGTTGTAAAATTTTCCATCTCTTTCTTTAGCTAGAATAAAAAAAAAAAAGGGAAAGTGATGGGTTTGTTGTGATTGCTTTAGCTTGGAAGTGGACAATCGCTCTTGGGTGGATCTGTAATGAGTCTTCTTCCGCACACACCCTCCCCCTTTTTACCCGACCCGAAATAAATGGGGACGGTAAATCACAAGAAGACGACCCACCTCAAACACTCCAAGACGTCTCTAATTCACTCCACCTGCTCTCATAACGACCTCCTTCTCTCCAAGACCGGGGACAGCCGTAAAAAAGGTTATTTCTTGTTTAAACAATATCAACTGAAACTTTTTCTTTCATTTTACGTCCCAATTACCCGATAAGATTTTTATGGACACTTAAAAACGAAATAATTAAAATAATGAATCCCAATTATTTTATTTCTCATTATATGAAGATAGCCAAATAAGATTGAGGATAAAAATTATATAATTGAAACTTTCGAAATTCCAAAAATAACAAGTAAAATAGCTGAGATTTTCCAGCGATGGACTCTACAGTGCCTAAACATGACAACGAAGGACTCTAGAGTGCAAAAATACGACAACAAAGGACTCTAGAGTGCACAAACAAGACAGCGATGGACTCTAGAGTGAACAAAAATTACAACGGTGGACTCTAGAGTGCCCAAACACGGCAGCGATGGACTCTAGAGTGCCCAAAAATGACAAGGATGGACTCTAGAGTGCCCAAACATGACCGCGAATTACTATAGAGTGCCCAAACAAGACAAAGATGGACTCTAGAGTGCCTAAACACGACAAAGATGGACTCCAAAGTCACCAAATACGACAACAATATACTCTCGAGCGCCCAAACACGACAACAATGGGTTCTAGAGTGCCCATACAAGACAAAGATGTACTCTAGAGTGCCTAAAAACGACAACGAAGGACTCTAGAGTGACCAAACACGACAAAAAAATACTCTAGAACGCCCAAACACGACAAAAAAGGACTCTAGAGTGCCCAAACACTACAAAAAAGGACTCTTGAGTGCCCAAACATGACAAAAAAGGACTCTAGAGTGCCCAAACACTACAGCGATGGACTCAAAAGTGCCCAACCACGACAGCAAAGGACTCTAGAGTGCCCAAACACTACAAAAAAGGACTCTAGAGTGCCCAAACACGACAAAAAAGGTCTCTAGAGTGCCCAAACACTGCAGCGATGGACTCAAAAGTGCCCAACCACGACAGCAAAGGACTCTAGAGTGACCAAATACGACAAAAAAATACTCTAGAACGCCCAAACACGACAAAAAAGGACTCTAGAGTGCCCAAACACTACAAAAAAGGACTCTTGAGTGTCCAAACATGACAAAAAAGGACTCTAGAGTGCCCAAACACTACAGCGATGGACTCAAAAGTGCCCAACCACGACAGCAAAGGACTCTAGAGTGCCTAAACACGACAAAGATGGACTCTAAAGTCACCAAATACGACAACAATTTACTCTCGAGCGCCCAAACACGACAACAATGGGTTCTAGAGTGCCCAAACAAGACAAAGATGTACTCTAGAGTGCCTAAAAACGACAAAGAAGGACTCTAGAGTGACCAAATACGACAAAAAAATACTCTAGAGCGCCCAAACACGACAAAAAAAGGACTCTAGAGTGCCCAAACACTACAAAAAAGGACTCTAGAGTGCCCAAACACGACAAAAAAGGTCTCTAGAGTGCCCAAACACTGCAGCGATGGACTCAAAAGTGCCCAACCACGACAGCAAAGGACTCTAGAGTGCCCAAACACGACAGCGATGGACTCAAGAGTCCCAAACACGACTATAATAGACTGTAGAGTATTTATTTATTTATAACATGGAAACACCGGATACTTATTTAAATTGTCAAAAAAATACACCCTTTCATTATTCAGCGAGATTAAATTAACAAATTCCCAACTTTAATATTAAAGCCGATGAATTTTTATTTTTTTAAATAATTAACTCGCTTCCGCCTTCACTGACCCAACGCCTTCGGGCAAGGAAAAAAAAACGTGTTTTAAAAAATCCTGGCATATAAATCTAATTTTTACGCACTTGAACGTTTAAAAAATTCGACCTAATTTTTATATTTCATAATACAAAATAATTTTCTTACATAATTTTCCCCTCGATGATGATTCACGTATTTAAGCTGGTAATTAAATTACGTAACGGGCGAAATATTCATTATAAAAATATGAAAACGTTCATAGATATTAAAATTGCCTTATATAAAATGAAATGTATATTTAAAAGAGGGAAAAAATATTTTTTTCCCCCCGACTCGCTAATGAGATATTCGAAACTCATTCTAGCAACGCCCTCCCGACGAGTTGATTACCGGGACAGTAAACATTAAACTGAAAATTATTAAAGGCGGATATTAGCCGGAAACCTTATTTTTCATGAAATAACGTCCTCGTTTCCCGAAAATTGGGTAAAAACAACAAATTTCCAAATAAAAATTGAGTCTTGTTTTGGTCAATTGAGGTAGAGGGCGTAGTTACATAACGCCATGGCATGGATTTCACGAGCAAACGAAAGTTTGTAAATTCCACAATTTTGGACCGATTCGACATAAGTTTTCGAACTTGGAATTACCAATTTGTCTGATATGATGGTTGTTACCTGTAGGATTTGAATAAAAATGGGATTCATGAGATGGGATTAGAGGGTTATCAGAAAAGTGCATAGTGAAGGAGTCCTGCGGAGGGGAGAAAGGGTATATTAAGATAAATGTAATTATTCTTTGAATGTTGTGCAAACTTCTGCGCTTCCCCCATAATTCCTCGTACAATCTTGATTCTCTAATCTCCCCCCGACCCATCCCTACCCTTTCTGGCATTAAATTATGCGCCTCCGAGTTTCATAAACACATTAGCGACGGGGCTTTCCGAGGGACTAGTGGACAGATATGCCGTATTAATACTTGGAGAGGGGGAACCACAGAGCATAAATATCTTTGAAGGAAATACGAGGATCAGATAAAAAAGGGTCATCCAGAAATTGCCCCCGGGATAAACGGCTTTTCCGCGATTTTTTTTCCCTTCTTATCCCCCTCGAATTACAGGTGGGTAATTTCGTTCGTAATGAAATTCTTCCAAGTATACAATGGTGGGGGTATCTTTTTAAACGGGGCTCCCTTTGGAATTGCGATTGTCGTCTCGTGATCTCGACAGGGGCTCGACGGATGAGGGGGTTTCAAGGGCGTAAAAGTCAGACGACCCACATCAACCATTCCCTAGAAACGGAATTTAATTCGCAGTGGATAATGACGTGTACGCCTCCATGAGCTCGGATGTAATCCGATTGTCGCGCTCGTGAAACACGGAGGTAAATTGTGCTCGAATTGGAATATGAAAGAAAAGTCTGATTAAAAAACCATCCATGTACGTCTGCCAAGTAGGATTGACAGTTCCAGGTTGTCGTTGACCGAAGGAGGAAATTTGGAGTTAGGATGGTTTGTTTAGTTCAAGGTAGAACTAATTGAGAGCGATGTTAGATGCCCACTGCCCAGTCATCAAGTGGCAATGGTGGTGGTGGAGGTGGAGTAGCTGCTGCTGTTGTTTTTGTTGTTGTTGCTGCTTCTGCTATTGTTGTCCATTTGTTGTTGTTGTTGTTGTTGTTGTTGTTGTTGTTGCTGTTGTTGTTGTTGTTGTTGTTGTTGTTGTTGTTGTTGCTGTTGTTGTTGCTGCTGTTGTTGTTGTTGTTGTTGTTGTTGTTGTTGCTGTTGCGTTGTTGTTGTTGCTGTTGTTGTTGTTGCTGTTGCTGCTGTTGGCTGCTGGCGTTGGCGTTGCTGTTGCTGTTGCCGTTGCCGTTGCCGTTGGCGTTGCCGTTGCCGTTGCCGTTGCCGTTGCCGTTGCCGTTGCCGTTGCCGTTGCTGTTGCCGTTGCTGTTGCTGTTGCTGTTGCTGTTTCTGTTGCTGTTGCTGTTGCTGTTGCTGTTGCTGTTGCTGTTGCTGTTGCTGTTGTAGCTGCTGCTTGTTCGTTGTTTTGATAATCCTTTACATCAAAAAGTTGCCATATATACAAAGTGCTAGTTATTGAAACTTTCTCTCATTTTCCATCAATACCAACCCCCAGTAACTACTCCACTCATTAGCAAACATGCAATAAAATATACAGAATGGTTCGGGATAACTCGAAAAGGGAGATTTAGCGCTGAGCGAGCCCTTTTTTCTCCGGGTCCTCGAAAGGGATGGAACATTAGTAAGGTACTTTGTTGAAGTGTAAGTCAAACAGAAACCCGAGAGACCACAATAATCCCCGCACAGAGCTTTCCACCCCCTTGTAAACATCCTAACACCGCAATATTAGGGAATCACCATGCGTAGGCCCGAAAAAAAAAAGACGCTCGAACGTTTTTAAGCCGTTGTACAAACCTCTCTTGATATTAAAACGTCCCTATATTGCCTCCAGAAATCGAAAATCGATAGAAACACATCAAATTGTTTTATTTCGTACCGTTTTAGGGTGTAAAACAAAAGGAACCAAAAAAATCAACCTCTTTATTTAAAAAACGCCTTAAAACGTATCAAATACTAAACCATCAAAGTCGATGAGAAACGACGTATAAAAAGAGAAATGCGGGCATTGGAACGAGCCCAAAAACGGAAACGAATCCTACGATATCAAAATCGTTTTTCAACCCCTCTATGGAATTCTCCATGCAATATCAAACCCATCTTTTTATACAGAGTGCCCCTAAGATAGATTTGATTTTTCTCGTTTATTTTGACCCTAATGATATCAGGCAATAGTGGGAGACATAATTTTTATTGGATACTGCTTGAACGCTTGGGGGTTCCTCATGGTCCAATTTTCGAACCACTGCTGTTTTTTTTTTTTTTTAGTTATTAATTGTTAATTCTTTAATTAATACTCTTAGTGAGCGGCCATCTCATCCTGGTTGAAATCTACGACATATAACCATAACATTAAGCCTCCATTCTTTAATCTTTTTGAATGCGTTGGGGTTCTTCATGGTCCAAGCTTTGTACCATTGCTGTTTCTTTTGTTTGTATTAAATTGTTAATTCTTTAAATAATACTCTCAGTGAGAGGCCACTCATCCTGGTTGAACTCTACGACGTCTAATCAATTTATTTTCTTGATTACCTCCTCTTGAGCCTCAATTTTTTTAAATTTATTTGAATGCGTTGGGGTTCCTCATGGTCCAATCTTTGTACCATTGCTAATTATTTTGTTTGTAATTATTAGTAATTGTTTAATTAATATTCTTAGTGAGTGGCCATCTCATCCTGGTTGAACTCTACGACGTCTAATCATTTCATTTTCTTGATTACCTAAATGAAGGGCAGATGTCCGAAAATTCTCCCATGGTTTTTGAGTCCTTATCAATGTTTATATTGATAAGAAGCCCCGTTTTTTAAAACACATGTCAAAAGTCCTCGAGTTTAATCAGATTCTATAAAAAATATGTTAACTTTTAAGTCGGTCATGTGAAAAATTGTTGACACGTTGATTGCTTTTGGTGAAACGATCATTTCCGCAAGTTTTGTCTCCCATAAAGTTCTCAGCACCTGTCGGAGGGGTCTCGGCTACTTCCGAAAAATTAGGCAGACCGTAAAAATCTCTTTGATAAAAAATGTTGTTGATAAAAAGTGCGGTGTAACTTACATGTTTCTTTTTATATCGTTTATTTAGAAGTTGGAAAGAAATATAACTCCCCCGTAGTGAGGGAGGGGCCTTGGCAAGAAATAACACACAAAGAATAACATGTCCTTCGTCCTAATCCTCTCACTCAAAGGGAAAACTCCTATTTTCTTTTGAATAAAGGATACTCTTTATTTTATTAACGGCCCTCCCTTTTTTTTCCCTTTTGTTTTATCCGCTGGGTCTTTTTTATGTTTCTCCGGAAGAAAAAGAAATAAATGGGTTATTGGTTCATGGATGTAAAAGTTTAGATTTTCTGTTTGCTCAAAAAGAAGCTATAAGGACGCTTAAATCTGCAGATCCAACTGAAAAAGTCATGGGAGAACTTACAGACATCGTAGAGTTCAACCAGAATGAGAGGGCCGCTCACAAAGATAATTAATTAAAGAATAAGGAGTAAATACAAAAGAAACAGCAATGGTACAAAGATTGGACCATGAGGAACCCCCAGGCATTCAAACAAATTAAAAAATGGAGGCTCCTTGGCAAAATAACATTGGCAGAATTATGGAAATCTGCCCTATGCTCGGTTAATCAAGAAAAGTAGAGTTCAACCATGATGAGATGGCCGCTCACTAAGATCTGGTCGCTCAAAATTGTTACATTTCACCCTGACTTGACAAAAAAGAAAAACACCTAAAGACGTAAATATCCACTCGACAAGAAACACAATTGTTTTGACAGTGGGTCCTCCCACTTCGAACTTTTTCAAAGTTTCACGCCCTTAAGGTGAAGATTAAAAATAGAATCAGTCATTCAACAAAAGTTTATTTAAGTAGGTTTTCATAGAAAAAGTACTATAAACAAAAGAAACAGGAATGGTACAAAGATTAGGCCATGAAGAACTCCCAATAAAATTGAAGAATGGAGGCTCCTGGAAGATATCTTGGTAAAAAAGAGTTTTAAGACCTCAGTTTAGGAAGGATGGCGTCTGTATGTTTTTAATTTCCATACGGCTTCTGTTTGATATCCGGAGGGCCTTTGAGAGCAGCTGGCCTTGTCGGCATCTGCCTCCAAAGACTATATAAATACTCCTTTTGAGTAGTATAAACGCATATGACCTCTTACGTTCATTAGGGCATTTAGTCTGGGCGTCACCGGTGATTAGAGGAGACTCCGGAGGGCGAACTTGTGATTTATTTCCCCTCCTCCCTCGAGATCTCAAATATTGTCCCAGGGAGCGGATACACGTGGGCGGCACGGTCTGCGGCTCCTTAGGATCCCTAAACAAACATTTGTCAATTTCTCAAAGGGGAAAGAAGAAAGATTGGGAATAATTAAAGATATCCTGTCTTGAATTTTAAACACAAGAGTTTTCAGTCAAAAATGTTTAAAACCTTCCATTAGGAATCAAAACTTAAAACTTCAGGGCTCTACAGATCTCTCCACTGATACTAAATACACTCTTTATGAAGGTTTTCACCATAATGAATTAATACAAACAAAAGAAACAGAAATGGTACAAAGATTGCACCATGAGGAACCCCCATTTAAACAACAATGAAGGCTCCAGTGGAAGACTTCCCAAACTACCAACCCAACATCCCCTCACCGCCACTCAGTAACCCCCACCAGTTCCCATCTTCCACCATCGCAAAACACAGCGTTTTCCACGAGAAAAATCCGATATTTGGCTCGAATTAGATCAATTTTAAATGAGCTAGATCCACAATGACTCTCCGTGCACCTTTCGCGCTTAAATCTACGTCGAAAACTCTCCTCCCCGTTAAATGGGAACGATAATTTTATCCCGAGACACGAATAATTTACAAAAACACCATTAATTTAGGACCTTTATTTATGCGTCTCTATTTTTCAAGACGTCTAAATAGGTTTATTTGTTGATTTACAATGTTTTGAAAACATTCCTCTTTAACATTCTCGAAAGGGATATTAAAACTGTTCATCCCCCTTCTCGAGAAATGCCTTCGCCGTTCGGGAAATATTCAAAGGAATTAGTCCGCGAGCGGGGAGGTTTAATGACCTCAAAGAGCCATTAATATTATTTTGAATTTTAAGCCAAATCGTAATGTAAGCGAAGCGTGATGTCTTAAACGGTATTTATGGCCTAGAGTCCTCCTTATGTTTAAGTCTGAGGAGATTAATGGACGAAAATGTACACTTCACGCTCATGATCAAAATATGAATGAATCCTAAATAAAATCAATGACCAGTAAAGTATCAAAATGAACATAAATAGATAATAACATAAAAACATAAATGGTGGACCATATGCGACGACTGAGGACTCTATAAGTGCTTAAATACGAAAGGTATGGACTTTAGAGGATCCTAGAGGGATCAAACACGACAAAGATGGACTCTAGGGTGCCCTAACACGACTATGGAGGACCTAGAGTGATCAAACACGACAACGATGGACTCTAGAGTGACCAAACACGACAATGGAGGACTCTAGAGTGTTAAAACACGACAATGATGGACTGTAGAGTGACTAAACACGACAATTGAGGACTCTAGGGTGACCAAACTCAACAATGATGGACTCTAGAGTGACGGAATACGACAATGATTTACTCTGGAGTGACCAAACACGACAATGGAGGATCCTAGAGTCTCCAAACACGACAATGGCGGACTCTTTTGTACACATTGGGATCTGTTTTTTGGCCATTCAACGTTCTTAATATCGGTGAGAATTGTAACTGAGATGAACCGTAGTTATAGCATTTACGACGGTTTTGGATATTAATAATTTCCAGACATTAAATCCCTTTTATTCATAGATATAAGTTAACGTTAGTCTATTAAATTAAGTACCTTCGCCCCCCTCCAGCCCTTCTCACGGTCCGATACCCGGGCGTAAAGAGCGATATGTTCGCAAACTCCCATTTCCGGGAAAACGAGCAGTTCCGAAGGGAAGTTGCCCGTTATCCCGGGGGTTCTCGCTATCCCGCTATGATTTAACAAGTACGTGGTTCATAGTTGGGCCTTGTCGGAGTAAGGAGGAAGGGTGGGGGGACGAAATGTTCTACAAGGTGACGATAACCCCCGCTAAGCCTACGAGTCCAAGCACGTACGTCAGGTAACTTTACGGAAATCCGAACTATTACTAATGCATTTAAACAATATTCATTTCCTTTTGACATCTTTCGTAAAACACAATTACCAGCCAATATTCGACCACTCATTAAGCTTTTGTACTCAATTAATCACTTTCGACGATTTGTCTCTGTCGGAATGAAACAATGACTTTTTTTGTCGCTTCTGGGTGAAAAACGTGACGACGCCCTTTTTCAAAAGATCAATCCTATAATTGAGTCATGATTGAAATCGGAGCTCTCGAGTTATTACGGTTTTAAACGCAAGTGGATCGTGTCAAATAACAGATGTTTTATATAAAAAAGTTTCTTTGGCGGAGAAGCTTTTGTTCATTCAATATTGTGTACCGTTCACTGATCAATCACGTTAGTCATTGGAAAAGACAAGTTTGTAGTCTTTTTTGCTGGTCTTGCATATTTAAAGGTCTATCTATGATTGTGCTTCCCATTATGGGTCCATCTTTCGCATCCTGCATCTTCCTAGGCTTCAATCGCTTTTGTCTCCTAGAAAGCAGAGCTCCACAGTCAATGCACGAGAGGCCTGGAATTCGTCTGCGATTGATTCCTAAGTCCATACTACAATTCTGACACTTTAGAGCCTCTCCATGCACGACAATGAAGGACTCTAAAGTGAGCCAACACGAATATAAAGGACTCCAGAGTGCTCAAACAAGACAGGCAGCCTCTAAAGTTAGCAAACATGAAAGTCAGGGACTCCAGGGTACCTAAACAGGACAATGAAGGACACCAGAGTTCCCGAAGACGATTTTCCCCTAGGGTGCCCGAACACACTAATAAAGGCAAAAAACACGACATCGAAGGTATAGTGCCAAAATTTGACAAAGTACTCCAAAGTTAATCGTTGTGCAATCCAAAGTTCTTCCTAATCTTGACATTTCTACTGCACTCCTTTCGGGTTATGGTCGAACTCCCTCGATGCTACTTGACATAGCGATAATGGCTAACATTGTGTAATTGAATTGAATACAGTAGGGACAGTGATGTACTGGCCTACAGATTAAAATGTGTGTCGCCTCTAATTACAGATTCGCCGCGCTCCGGGATCAGCCGAGTTGTATCTCAATTTGGGGCTTCTGTTCCCTCCCCTAGGCCTGGCATTCAATTAGTCCCAATCAAGATCTTTGTACGATGAAAAAAATATAAATAAAAAACAACTTTTTTACATTATATAATTGATTCGAAAGGTAAATCTAATTTTTCGAATTTTGGCCTTTGTCCAGCAGGTAATTTGAATGAGTTATGAAATAGCCGGTATCTCCCCAAGTAATTAAATGTTTGTGATATTTCACTATGGCGTATGGCCAAGTTTCAAGGG